>PVKS010024671.1:0-30780 GCA_004027875.1 Aplodontia rufa | reverse complement strand
GATCCTTACCTCTCACCCTGCACAACAATCAAATCAAAATGGTTCAAGGATCTGGAAATTAAACCATCAACTTTACAATTGCTTGAAGAAAAAGTAGGATCAACACTACATGACAAAGAGGTCTACACCGCCTTCCTTAACAAGACTCCCATAGTGCAAGATTTAAGGCCAAGAGTAAATGAATGGGGATGCCATTAAAGTAAAAATCTTCTGCACAGCTAAAGAATTAGTCAAGAGTGTCAAGAAAGAACCTACAAAATGGGAGAAAATCTTTGCCTGCTACACCTCAGACAGCAAGCTAATATCCAGTATACAAAGAACTAAAAAAACCGAACACCAAAATCACAAATAATCCAATTAACAAATGGGCTATAGAACTAAAAAGAAACTTCTCAATGGGGGAAGCCCAAAAAGCCCATAAATATATGAGAAAATGCTCTATATCACTAGCAATAAGAGAAATGCAAATCAAAATTTCACTGAGATTCTATCTCACTCCGGTCAGAGTGGCAAAAATGAAGAATACAAACAATGACAGATGCTGGAGGGGCTGTGGGAAGAGAGGAACAGTGTCACACTGTTGGTGGGACCACAAACTGGTACAGTCACTCTGGAAAGCAGTGTGGAGACTCCTCAAAAAACTAGGGCTTGAGGGTTGGGAATTTAGCTCAGTGGCAGAGACCTTACCTAGCATGAGCAAGGCCCCAAGTTCAGTCCTCATCCCTGGGGGGAAAAAAAAAAACTAGGGCTAGAATCACCTTATGACCCAGCTATTTCACTCCTGGGTATTTTCCCAAAAGAGCTAGAATCGGCATATTACAGAGATACAGCTTCATCAATGTTTTTAGCAGCTCAATTTACTATAGCTAACCTATGGAACCAACCCAGATGCCCCTCACTGGACTAGTGGATTGAAAAACTGTGCTACATATATACAATGGAATTCTGTTCTGCTATTAGAGAGAATGATATCATGGCATTTTCAGCCAAATGGATGGAGACGGAAAAAATTATGGTAAGTGAAATATCCCACACTCAGAGACTCAAGGGTTGAATGTTTTCTCTCATATGTGGAAGCTAGCATACAATCAGAAACACGCTGAAAGAAGAAGTTGTCTAAGCTAATAATAACCTCAACATAGGTGAATTTTACATAAGCAGGGGGAACCATGCCTATGATGCTGGGGATGAAGGGAGGGTGACGGGAGGGGAGAGGGAATAGGAGGGATGTCAAGGCAGCTGGAGAGAGGGAGTAAGGGGGTTATCAACCCAGTTGGGAACCTTCAACTTCCATGAGAAGCCCAACTATCATGGGAGTAAAGTAGGGGGAAACATGGGATCAGGGGAACCCAAAGAGGAGTTCATGGAATGGCATCAGCCTTGACTTGCTTTGTCATTATGCATGTGTTCATGATTGTATGACAATGATTCCCTCCTAAATGTAAGACTATCTTGAATGATTAAATAAAAAAACTGTCTTTGGGGCTGGAGTGGTTGCTCAGCAGTATCACACTTGTCTGACATGCGTGAGGACTCAAGTTCAAACCCCAGCACCACATATACAACGAAGTGTCAGGACAATGAAAATCAAATGAAAAACTAAATAAAATTGATTCTCTAACCCCTCTTCTCTCTTTTTCTCTTTAAAAAAGAAAAAGGCTGTCTTTTCTACAAAATATATTTTTGGCACCTTTGTCAATTATCAGATAGCTGTAGGTATGTGGATTTATCTGTGTCTTCCATTCTGTTCCATTGGTCTTCATGTATATTTTGATGGCAATACCATGCTATTTTTATTTACTACAGCTCTGTATTATAATTTCAGATCAGGTATTGTGATGCCTCCTTAGAGTCACAGAAGAGAGGACAGAAAAAAAATGCTTGAGGAAATAACTAAAAATTTTCCAAATTTTATTTTAAAATATTGACTGTCAAATATAAAAATCTCAATTATCCCAAAGCACAGTAGTAAAAAGCAAGCCACAGCTAGACACATCATAATCAAACTGCTAAAACTTATAGAAAGAAAATTTTGAAAGTGTCAGTGGAAAAAAGAAAAACACAATACATACAGAGAAACAACATTAAGAGTTATGGTTAGCTTATCATCAGAAATAGTTGATTCCAGGTGACGGTAGAGCAATATCTTTAAGTTACTAAAAGAAAGAAAAGAAAACATCAATCTAGAATTCTTTTAAAAAGAGAGAGAGAGAGAGGGACAGTGAGAGAGAGAAAGAGAAAGAAATTATTTTTATTTAGTTTTTCATGTGGCCTTTGTTGCTCTAAGAGTTTGTTATGTACATGGTGCTGGGGTTTGAACTCGTGTACTCACGCATACTGAGTAAGCACCATAACCACCGAACCACTGCTCCAGCCTTAGAATTCTAGAATTCTTAGCTAGCAAAGATACCCTTCATAAATGAGGTAAAGTAAAATATTTCAGACATATAAGTTGAAAAAGTTCATGTCTGCAGCTGGAGTGGTTTGAGTGCTTGCCTGGGATGCACAAGGCCCTGGGCTGAAACCCTAGTGCCACCTACACAACTAGGTGTCAGAGAAGCAAAGCCCAGATGGAAAAATAAATAAAATTGATTCTTTCTTTCTCTCTTTCACTCTCTCCATTAAAAAAACAAATGTTCATGTCTGCTAGAACTTCACTATAAGAAATACTCAAAGATGTTCCTCAGGCAAAAGGGAAATAATAGCAGATGAAAACCCAGATCTATAGAAAAAAAGGAAGAGTATCAAAACTGGTAAATATGTGGATATATACAAATGACTTTTTCTTTCTATAATTTTCTAAAAAGACAGCTGATAATTTAAAACAAAAACAATAGCATTGTTAGATGGGTTGTGGTAATGTAGGTTAAAAAGTAAAAAAATAAAACAAAAAATAATACAATAGTAAAAGGATGGGTAGAGAGAAACAAATTGAATTATGCTATTGTGCTATTGTTGCTTCATGCATTTGTGAAGAAGCTAGTGGTAAATGTGAAGTATGAAGGATGAAATAGGAAATGGGAAAGGTCAGATAATGAAGTGTGTAGTGGCATAATATTAACTCTAACTTTGGTAATTTAAGGAGGCATATTATTAGTCCTAGAAAAATCATTGAATAATAATAGCTAAAGAGCCAATAAATGAGACATTAAACATTTAAGTTAATGCAAAATGAATCAAGAAAGCTACAGAGGAATTAAAGAAGAAACAAAAGAAAAAATAATATGATTGACTTTAAACCAGAAATATCAATAATTACATTAAATATAAATGAACTAAGCCGTCCAAAGGCCAACATTTTCAGACTGGATAAAAAAGACCTCGCTAGGGGCTGGAGCAGTGGCTTGGTGGTTAGGGCACTTGCCCACCATGTGTGAGCATGAGTTAGAGCCTCAGCACCACATACAGAGCAACAAAAGTCATGTGAAAAAACTAAAAAATAAAATTGTTTCTCTCTTTCTTTCGCTCTCTCATTGTCCCTCTGTCTCTCTTTTTTTTAAAGACCTAGCTATGTTATCTAAGAGACACTCTTAGTAGTCTCAGTAGTAGAGTGTTTGTCTAGCATATACAGCTCTGGTCTGATCTCCAGCAATAATAAACATATTAAAAGTTAAAAAAGGCAAATATTTTCCACATAAATGGAATGCGTAAGGAAGCTGGTGTGGCTACATTAATAACAAAGCAGTTTAAGCAGAGGGGGTACTATTGGAGACAAAGAAGGACATATCATAATTAAAAGATTTATCAGAAAGACATGAAGGTCCTATATATGTAAGCATCTAAAACAGCATCAAAATATATGAAGAAAAAACTGATAGAAACAAGAGAAAAATAATAAATCCAAAGTCATAGTGGGAAATTTAATGCTTTTCTCTCAATAGAATAATGAATTAAACCTATCAACCACAAAATGCACTTTCAAGTACATAAACAACATTCACCAAGATATATCATATGCTGAGTTATAAAATGAATCTCAACACATTTCAAAGGATTAAAATTTTATGGAGTTTTTTCTCTGACCACAACAATAAAAATCAGCAACAATGAGATACCTAGAAAATTCCTAAATACTTCAAAATGAAGCAGCATACTTCTAAATAACTTATCCATCCAAAGAGAAACTATGAGAGAAATTATAATATTTTGAACTCAATAATAATTAAAATAAAACATATCAAAACTTTTGGGATAAATCTAAAGCAGTGCTTAGAAAAAGTTATGGCTTTAAATGCCTATGTAAGTGGGGAAGAAAGTGGAACTATTAATAAATTTTGAGCTTCAGAATACAGAAAATGAAAAAATAAACCCAAAGCAATTAGAAAGAAGTAAATGAAAAAAGAGCACAAAGCAATTAAATAGAAAAACAAATTAAAGAATATCAACAAAGCCAAAAATTGGTTCTTTGTAAATAAAATTTAACAGTCCCTCAGTAAACTACTCAAGAAATAGAGGAAAATGTAAAATTTCAGTATCAAAAATGAAAAGTTTTATTAAAGATATTTAATAGGGTAACAAGAGGAATACTATGGGAAACTATATGCTAATAAATTTAACATCTTAGATGGAATGGAGGAATGGATGGGTGGATGCCTTGCAAAACACAAATTATCAAAACCTAACAAGAAATAAGATGGAAAACAAAGTCCTATATCTATTAAAATTTTGAATTAATGATAAACATTCCTAATCCCATATGATTTCACAGTTAAATATATCTAATATTTAAGAAAAAAGTGAAACTTACACACAGCTTTTTGGAAAATGAAAGGATAAGCATCTCCCACTCATTTTGTGAGAACACCATAACCCTAATATCAACCTTTGGCAAAAACATTTTAAGAAAGGAAATGATAAACCATTATCTTTCACAAACATAAATGTAAGAATGAGTCCTCAAGGAAATATTATTAAATAAAATTTAGCAACATATCTGACCAAACAAGTGTCTATCCCAGGAACACAAAGTTATTCAACATTCAAAATAAATGCTAATTTGTTAAAAAGGAAGAAAAAGTATAAAAAGAGCATTTGATAAAATTCAACACTATTCATAATAATGCCTAATGAACTAGAAATAGAAGGGACATTTCTCAATTTGATGAAGGGCATCTACTAAAATTTCCAGCTAATTATATATTTAATGACAAAATATTGAACACTTTTCTCCTAAGCAGTCAAAAGGCAAGAATGTACACTCTTAATTGCCTCTATTCAGTATTATACTAGAGATGTGTTTCAGCACAATAAGATGAAAAATAAAAGCCTCTGAAATTGGAAAGGATACAGTAAAATTATCTGTATTGGCATATTATATGATGGTCTACATAGAGAGTCCTAAGGAATCTATTTTTTAAAACCCACAAAATTGCTAGAATAAATAATTCATTAAGGTCACAGGAGTCAACTTACCAAATTTTTTTGTACTTCTATATACCTAGTAACAAACAGTTGGAAACTGCAATTTTAACACATCATTTAAATAACATCTAGTTGCTTAAAATACTTAGGAATAATTTTAATGAAAAATATACAAGATCTGTACACTGAAAATGATCAAAGACCATGTTCATGGTTCAGAAGAGTCAATTTCATTAAGGTGCCCATTGTCCCCAAATTGATGTATATAGATCAATGCAATCAATACCAATCTAAATCTGAATGAACTGTGTGTGCATGCACATAGATGTGTGTGTATGGGGATGGGTGTGTAAGTTAACAGGCTTATTCAGAAAGTTATATGGGAAATGCAAAAGACCTAGAAGAGCCAAAACAACCTTAATAAAGAACAAAGTTGGAATGCTTAGAATAGTAATTTCAAGACTTACTATACATCTGAGGTATTCAAAGGCCTGCAGTATTAGTATAGGGAATGGAATAGAACAGAGAATCTGATACATGGTGATATATGACCAGTTGATTTTCAGCAGAAGCACCAAAATAATTGAATGGAGGAAAGGATAATTTCTTGAAAGAATGGTGCTGGAACAACTAGATAATCGCATGGGAAGAAAATGAACCCTTCTGCACAACATAGATAAAAATCAGTCGTAAATGGATCACAGAAATTCACAGCTCTAAATGTGAAAGTTTATAGACCTTCACAGCCCTAAATGTGAAAGTTTTTAAAACTATAAAGTTTTAGAAAAAAAAATGGATAGAAAAGTCTGTGTGACCTTCTTTAGGCAATGATTTCTTAGGACAAAAATTAGACTTTTATCAAAATGAAAAACCTACACCCTTCAAGAAACACTGTTAAGAAAATGAAAAAATAAATCAGCTTGAGAAAATACATGATACATATATATAGCAAAGGACTTGTACACAAAATACATAAAAAGCTTACAACTCAGTAAGAAAACAAACTTTATCCTAATGTTTTCACATGAACAAAAAACTTGAACCCATAATTGTCAAAAGAAGTGTTTATGAATCTACAGACTATACACTTAAAATGTGTATATTTTATTTTATTTATGTAAATCATGTCTTAAAACTGATTTTAAGGAGCTGGAGTGGTGGCTAGGAGGTTACTGCTTGCCTGGCTTGTGCGAGGACATGGGTTCAAACCCCCCCCCGCAGCACCATGTATACAACAAAGTGTCAGAGCATGGAAAGCCACATGAAAAACTAAATAAAATTGATTCTCTCTTTCTCTCACTGTTTCTCTCTCTTTAGAAAAAAAATTTTTAGGTTGTTGTAGGAGACATTTTAATTAATTTTTATTTTTCTTCCATGTTTTATTGGTATATTATACTTATAAATGGTAGTGGAATTTGTTGTTACATATTCATACATGCATATGATAAAACAATGTAATTTGGCTAATATTCTTCCCCAATGTTTCTCCTCATCCCTCCGCCTGTTCCATTTCCTCTACTTTATAGTTATTCCTTCAATTTTGAGGAGATTTCCCCTTCCACGCTTTTTTTTCTTTTTCCTCTCTATCTTCCACATATGAGAGAAAACATAACAACCTTTAACTTTCTGCATTTGGCTTATTTTACTTAGTATAATGCTGTCAAGTTCTATCCATTTTCCTGTAAATAACATAATCTCATTTTTTGGAGAGAGGATACTAGGAATTGAACCTAGAGGCACTTTTACCACTGAGCTAAATCCCCAGTCCATGTTTATTTTTTATTTTAAGTTGGCCTTGAACTTGCCTCAGCCTCCAGAGCCACTGGAATTACAGGCATGTGCCACTGAGGCTGGCTAATTTCATTCTTCTTTATGACTAAATAAAACTCCATTGTGTATATGTAACACATTTTCTTTATTCATTTATCCACTGATGGATACCTAGGCTGGTCCCATAATTTAGCTATTGTGAATGGTGCTACTGTGAACTTGGGTATGCATGTAACGCTATAGTAGACTGACTTTTAATTCTTCACAGTCAATACTGAGGAGTGTTATAGCTGGGTCATATGGTGGTTCTATTCCTAGTCTTTTGAGGAACCTCCATACTGATTTCTATAATCCTACCAACAGTGTAAAAGTGTTCCTTTAAAAATTGATTTTAAAGAAGTTTACATGTGATACAACTACACTCGAATTGAAATGATTCCGTTTCCCCGTAATTGTGATCTTCTCCATTTCCCAACAATATTAGCTTCCAAATCTTATTACAGCAATCATTTTCTTTCAGTTAATGAATAATTGATTATAAAGGTAGGATCTGGGAAAGAAAAGAAATGAAATTGCTCAATTTTAGGAAACTGTAGGGCAGAGAGAGAAGGACTTGCTCAGATGTTGCAAGTTCTGACACATCAGATGCACAACATTCCTTGGAGAACTGGGTGTGCCAGAAGCAGAGCGAGGAGGCCAGAATAGGAGGAATAGGAAGACACTGTCATGTGGACTTGTAGATATACTCACTGTTGTTCTTCATGTCCCACAGATCCAGAAAAGAGCTGCCAGCCAGTATTGGAGGCTCTGCGTCAGGCATTGGATGGCACTGTGTATGCCCACAGCACCTTGGAACTGCAGACACTGCAGCCTATAGTCAACTTCCTTGCTACTGTCACAGTGCCAGGATGCTGTGAGCGCCCACTCTGCCCACGCCTCTTTCGACTCTTCACAGTGCTGGCCCTAAGTAGCATGACCCAGGCCTCCCTGCTAAGCAGGTATGTGCCCAGCATCCAAGCCTGGCTTGAGCGCTTCCCCTCTGTGGAGCGGGAGAGTGTTCTGGCAAGAGCCCTTGTCCGGGCCTCGGTGGAGGCCTGGGAAGCTGTGCGTAATTGCTTCATGCCTTCACCCCTCCACCCACACTACCACTTTTCCCTGCACTCTGTGAGCCACCTTCTGGGAAGCCTACAGCTACTTCCTACCAGAATAGGCTCTCGAGGTTTTGCAGACTTTTCCAACCACCAAGAGCACTTACGCCTGGTGTCAGGCTTGCGTGGCACTCGCCTGACTATTATGATGGTTATGCGCAGCATGGTTCGTCTTTGGTTGCATGAGGCACAAAGAACTTTTTGTGACCGGTTGAACAGTCCTAGAGAACGCTCTTCCTGTGCCAACCTGCTCCTGGAAGTAGCTCAGAATGTCTTCTGCTGTGGGCCAAGGCCCCGACACTTGAGTAAGGACCACGAGGAGGATGGGGAGGAGAGGGTTCCTGAAGTGGAATCTGAAGGGGAGTTGGCCCAGTGGGAGGACTTAAGCAACAGCGATAGTGAAACAGATGAGGAAGAGGACCCTTATGGCCTTCAAGCCTCAAAAGGCTTACATTCCAGTGATCCAAGTCTAGTGCCATCCATAAGGTCAGTAAGCAAGGAGACTATAGAAAGCACAAGTCACAATATGCAGCAGGAAGAAAGCACAAGGGCTGCTCACTGTGAACTCCAGTCCAGGAGATCCAAGAGTTGGTGCAAGAAGTCACCCCAGATAGACCTGATTTCACCCCTATTGCTACCAGTGTTACTACTTTGTCCCCAGGAAAAGCCTTCAGATTTGGTCTTCAGTCAGGAGCTGATACTGGGATCCAACTCTGAGAGCCCCAACTTATACCTGGAACGGCAGTGGAAGAGCCTGGAAGAGCAGCTGGCCACCTCAGCTGCTCAGCTGGGGCTGAGCCCCCACCTTGCTAGGTGCCACACAATGGCCCAGCATGTGGCCCGCCTGGTCCGGGTGCTAGCCAAGCCCAGGCAGCATGGCCTATTGCTTTCAGGAACTCTGGGTACTGGGCGCCATACTGCCATCACTCTGGCCACTAGCATTTGTCAGGCCCGCCTCTTCCATCTGCCAGGTGGGTCAGAGAAGGCCATTCTCCAGTGTCTGAGAGATGCCAGCTGGCGTGCTGGGATGTTAAGCCAGCCAGTGGCCTTGTTGGTACCCAAGAGTGTGAATCTCACTACCCTTCATCGCCTGGTAGCCTTGGCAACCTCAGGCAGTTTCCCTGACCAGTACACAGAGGCAGATCTGGACAGCATTGAAGAACATCTCCCCAGGGAGAACCTTGGTGTCAAACACAATACCAAGAAGGAAATGGCATTGCAGAGGTAAGGCCTAAAACTCCATACCTGAGTCTGTTCTGCTCTTAACTCTGTCCTAGCTAAAAGGCCATAAGGAAATCGATGGGCTGTTATGAAGGCTCATAAGATGAGGGCTAAGGGATCAAGGTTGGAACTGGGGCCTGGTGGGGCAAACAGAGGTCAAGAAGAAGACCACATCTGACTCCTGGCCTTCAGGTTCTACCAGCAAGTGTGTAGCCACCTGCACATGTTTTTCATGATTGGAGATGACCAAGCCCAAAAGCAGCTGCCCTCTACCCTTTTCCTGAGACTCCTTCAACTGGCTGCTGCTAGCATTGACCACTATGAACGCTGGGACCAAGCTTCCCTGGTCAGGGTGGCCCAGTGCCACCTGGAGGGGAATCAGAGTCAACCCCTTGATGATGGTGAGTCTCTTTCCTATCCTTACCACTCATCTCAACTACGTTCTAATTAGAATTATTACCTATGCCAGTGAGTTTGTGTGTGTGTGTGTATGTGTGTGTGTGTGTGTGTGTGTGTGTGTGTGTGTTTATTGAGCTCCCTGCACATTTTCTGACCTCCTTTCCTGAGCTAGGAGAGGAACCCTTACCTTTCCCACTCTTCTATTGGCTCACAAGGCCAGGCTAAAGCTATACTCATTGCAGACTGCTTAAAGTGTCCAGACCTTCAGATCTCAATTTCCAGTGTGGCCAAAGCCATGGCCCTCATTCACCTCTCTGCTGCCTACTACTGTGAGCATCTGTGCCCTGCATTGCCACTTGTCACCCCCAAGACCTTCCTAGACTTTCTGGACACCTTCCTGCTGCAGAAGCAACATATAACCCTGAGGATGAAGAATAGGGCCTGGCGGTAAGTGGCTCTATTCCCTGCAATTTACCTTCTTCTTCTTGCTCGGGTCCACTCATTGTGCAATGCATTGTATCTCTAGAATCCATAGTGCCGTAGAGAATCTGAGAATGCTGATTGAGCAGCACAGTACCCACACCAGCCTGGTCTTCAACTTGGAACAGCAGCTAAAAGGTTCTCAGAGGGTAAGAGGGACAGGATAATGAGACTTATATGGTTGTGTCAATGTAGGAGTACAAAAGAAGACTTTGGAGGAACCAAGAGGAACCACCAGAGTGAACCTTAGTTCTTATTTCCCTAGAGGACCCTTTTTTCTCTCCAGTCCTGGCCGCCTCCTTGTTTAGAGTTTAGGCTTAAAAGTTTCATGACACAGCTGAGATCACATTGATTTTTCAAAACACCTGAAACTCAAGTATCTTCTCTGGTTGCTCCTCATACCTTGACTACGTGAAGTTTTATATGATTCCTAAGAACTCTATAGATTCCCATAAGGGACGCAGAAGGGATAGCATTATCATGGTCACTCTTTATTTTTTCTCTTGAATTCACTATCACTGCTAGTTGGCTCAGCTCTTGTAGCCATCCTTTTCCCCTGGTACTATTTTGTCCTACACCCTTTTCTTCCAAAAAAAAAAAAAATAGGACCAGATTTACAAGATGGCTGTGCATAGTGAGGAAATGTGAATGGATGAAGGCAGTAGGGGAAAAGTTACAGTATAGCAAAGAAACAGAAGTATATTTATATGGTGTACTAGACACCTACGCCCTAAATTTCCTTAGTCACTTTACTAGGCACTTCCCAGTGACCAACTTTTGTCTGTTACACCCATCTTCCAACACCTGCTTCCTGCATGTTATTCAACCATCTCATTTTCCTTTAAGAGTTCCCTAAATTCAGTTTTCATGAAATAAGAGATTTTTTTCTAGTCCAAACCCTAAATCTTTTCATGTGTTATACATGACAATCATCTTCTTCGAGTAAATCTGGATAAAACTGGTGGCATAGGGATCATCACACCTCCTACAGTCAAATGTTCTCTTTTAAAGGTATTTTCCCAAACTAAAGAGAAGTTTTGTTTTTAATAAGAGGTATTTTGAAATAACACTTTGCTTTTTAATAAGAGGTATTTTGAAATAGCATTTTACTTTTCTTCCTGCTGTACAAGATCTTAGAAAAGTTTCAAGGATTACTACAGAGAAGTAAACTACTACCCAGCTCACAACTGGGTATTCTGACTGGCTTTCTAGTAGGCTTTCAGGCCTAACAACTCCTAATGCCTGGCTCCAAATGGCTTTTTGCTGTGGGTGTCCTCCAGACTGTCACCCAGTGTTGTGCAACTCCAGAGGCCTGGCTTAAGTTGTTTTACCTACCTAGTTTTCACAGTGATCTATGTAAACTGTATCCCTGGAGTTCTCAAGGTATTAGTGTCCTCCTACTATAAAAACACCACCTATGATGACTAGATCAGACCTGAATGTTCAGCTGAGTTGTACAAGGAGGAATGGAAAATTAGAAGGGGATGTGAGTCTCCTTCTCATGTTTCCCAAATTGTAATTTCTTATCTTTGGTCCTGCTTTTCCTGGTTCATTCCAGGATTTTTGGTGGTTTAAGAGTACTGCTATTCCTTGATCGGTTACATCAGACCATAGCACAAGAAGCCCCAAATCTAGATAAGAAACATTTACAGACTCAGGGGTCATTCAGAGTCAAATGCCTTGTTATTCACTCAACAGCCATAACACTGTGTACTTTTTCCAGTATTCCCCACCCCAGGAAATGTCCTCACTAGCTACATCAACATCTCTGTCAAATCCAAGGAGCCATTTTTGGACCCTCCATTTCTTTCCTCATCTCATATTAAATTGGTTCATTTTTTCATTACAGCACTCAACAAAATTAATTGAATCATATAATCATTTTGTCTAGACATTCATTAATATTTATGTTTACATCTACATCTACATTTAGACTGATAGGTAGAAAGATGATCAATTCCTTGCCAAAGGAATCTGAGATGGCTATCCTTTTCTCATTTTCTGATGCGAAAACAAAGATCCGAAGCGGCTAGAAAAGGTTCCTTAACCTCAAAACACTATGATGAGGATTAAATAAAATTTTACATGTAAAGCCTTTAGAAGTGCTGGCATATAGTAAAAACTCAATATATGTTTGTTGTTCTTATTATTAATATTAGATTAGATTACCTCCTAATAAGAGGAAGGAAGTTACCGCCCTTGCCTTCACCATACCATGCCCACTGTTTTCTATAGATTCATTCAGACTCTTTCCAAATAGTATGTTAAAAGTCCAGAGTGCTCTGAAGTATAAAGAAAAGATTTCTAGAGAAAGCACAGTGCCCCATGCCAGGAGTGGTGGTATATAGCTTTAATCCTAATGACCCTGGAGGCTAAGGAAGGAGGATTGCAAGTTAGAGGCCAGCCTCTGCAACTTAGGCCCTAAGCAATTTAGCAAGACCCTGTCTCAAAATAAAATAGTCTGTGGATGTGGCTCAGTGGTTAAGCACTCCTGGGATCAATCCGCAGTACTGAAGAATAGAAGAAGAAGAAGAAAAGAAAAAAGAAAGCACGGTGTCCCAGAGTGGTACAGCACATGTAGAATATGACAAAGACTCAAAAACTTTTCTTAAAATAGAAATAAATGAACAAAGTGCATCAAAGTTAATGTCTAAAGGCTAAGTAAGATTTGGTCTGATGTAGAGGGAGGTAGGAAGGAAGAATGTCCCAGACTAAAGTAATGGCATGGATAAAGACCCAGAGGCAAGAGAATACATGCCATTTTGGAGGAACTGAAAGCCAGAATGGCTGAAGAATAGGAGGTTGGAAGAGAGAAAAAGATGAGTAAGAGCCTGGTCAAGGTGGCATTGTCCAACCAAAGGGAGATGATAACCTCTCATAGGAAGGGACATTCCAAGGGACAGACATTGTGTTAGGGGACATGATGATGATGAAATTCAGTTTTTAGAAAATTAATCAGACTTCAGTGTGGGGAATTAATTAGGGGAGAGCCATAAGAGCCCATTCAGAGCTAGGTGAGGTGGCACACTCCTGTAATCCCTGCAGCTCAGGAGATTTAGGTAGGAGGATCGCTAAGTTCAGAGTGAGGCCTTAAGCAACTTAATGAGACCCTGTCTCAAAAAAAAAAGAGAGATGATTCAAGAAGTGCATGAAAGTTGAGAGGGAGATCCAGAATGTGAGTAGTGATGGATGCTAGGGATGGGAGTAGATGGGAGTAGAGAAATTTTGGAGGTGTAATTGTGAAAGACCTAAAAGATGGGCTGGGTTTGGAAGAATAGGGGTAACAATCAGGTTTCTTCCTTGAGAAGCCTGAGCATATTTTGCCACAGTTCTCTGAGAAAAAGAATGCAAGGTGAGGTAGAATTGCAGAAGAGCTGAGGCTTAAGTATTACATTGATATGGGGGGGGGGCATATGGAATCTAAGGGACCCATGAGATATCCAAGGGGAGGTTTCCACTATGCAGATGGGTATGTAGTGTAGGGTTGGGAGGGGACATAGCTAGAGAGAGATTTGGCAGTGTTTAGGATCGAATAGAAGCCATGAAATTGGGAGGGATGTTGAAGTGTAGAATAAGAGAAGAGGACCCTGAAAAAATTTCTGAGGAGTAGTGAAGGAACAGCAGAGGAAAAGACTAAGAAAAAGCAGCCAGAATGCTGAAGGAAGCCCAAGGAGAACACAGTATCATGAAGGCCAAGAGGGAACAACAATATGTTCAGAGGGGAGAACTATCTTCTGTGACAACTGCTGCTAAGGGGCCAAGTAAGACAAAGAGCATAGCATAATAGTTACTATGCAGGGCTTTGGAATCAGCTTTCTTAGTCCGTATGGTGATCTGACTGCAGGAAAAGCAACCATCCACTGGGGGCTGCATTACCAGATGTATGACAGACACAGACCCAGGGCTCAGTTTGATCATCCTGTTATGCCCATGGGATCTTCTCCTGACATGTTTCCACACTGCCCAGGCTCTTTAGTCATAGGGCCTGATCTCTGTTCACAGAACCTCAGTACATTTCAGCAGCAGCTGGAGCAAAGCAAGCTCCTGCACAAGCGGCAGTTGGCAGATTGCCGACATCAGGAGCACCTTATTGAGAATCTAGTCAAGCAGAGGGATGCCCTCCAGGCGCAGCATGAGGCTTTCCTGGAGCAGGTATGTTCTTCCTGCCATGTGTCCTCCACTAGTCATTGCTTGGGAGAGGACAACCCCTCACAGGGTACTCAGCAGAAGAGTTGGGGTGACTCATGATGGAGTCTCCTAGGGGAGGGGGGCAAAGGTAATAGGTTGGCTTGGGGAGTAACCCATAATGAGGACTCCTAAGAAAAGATAAAGAAACACCTTGAAAGGAAAGCCCATCTCTCAGAGCTCACTTCAGTATACATCTCTACTCACATAGATGGGCAAGGCATTTCTGGGTCCTCTGAGCCAGCTGCAAGTGGCTGACTTTGAGGAGATAAGGAGCTATCGAGCACCACCAGAATCTGTAGTCCGGGTGACTGATGCATTGTGTGAACTGTTCCACCGTGAAACAGGCTGGGCCAGTGCCAAGCAGCTTTTATGCACTGAAGATTTTTATCAGGTAAGGATAGTGAAAGAGGAGGGGGGCATACAAGGGAAACTAGGCAGGGATATACTTTTGGGTCAGGGTTCAAAGCATCCATGTCTTCCTCCATCCCTTTAACACACACCCTCCCAGGAGCTGGTATTCTTCCCCAAGGAGAAGATGACAGACTCAGAGCTGATAAAGTTAAATCAAGCTCTGAAGGCTCCATGCATGAGTGATGCAGCCCTGCGGGCGGTAAGCATACCTGCAGCAAGCCTGGCAGTCTGGCTCTGGGCCGTTCTGCGCTATGGGCTGGCACAGCGCCGAGATCTGCCCACGGGCTTACTGCTGAGGCAGGTGGAGGCAACACTGGCTCGGGAGCAGGCCCGCCTAGGCCATTATCAGTTTCAGGCCCAGGAGATGCTGGAGCATACTTTGACCCTGACTAAGAAGCTTGAGGATGCCCAGGTTGCCCACAGCATTGTGTTAGAGAATCTTAATCAGGCACAATGTGGCCAATATCACAAATGGCCCATAAAGTCTGCACTGCTCACACCCATGAACACTTGGGCTACACAGCTCCAGGTAACCAAACCTCTCCCACTCCTTCCTAGTTCATTTTGCACCTTGCCACCCATGCCCTAACTGCTTCCTGCCCCACCCTCCATACCTTGCTTTCCTCCATACCCCTCCTTGCTGGCCTATACACCTTCTGGTCTTCTCTTCACACCAGAAGTTGAGGGGACACTGCCTGACTGTGTTTGGAGATGCCCTCCTATGTTCTGCTGCTATCATCTACCTGGGTCCCTTCCCACCTCTGCGTCGCCAAGAGCTACTAGACAAGTGGTTGGCTCTGTGTAGGGGCTTTCAGGAGGCCCTGGGCCCAGATGATGTGACACAGGCACTGAAGCAGAAGGAGAAATCTGCCATCATGGCTCCAAAAAACCCCTTGCTGCCCACACGTTTTCCCTTCAGTATTCTGTCATTGCTGAGCTGTGAATCTGAACAGTGCCAGTGGGACCGAGATCTGAAGCCCCAGGCAAAGTCAGCCCGCTTGGCAGGCCTGCTTCTGAGGAGTTGCACCCACTACTATAGTTGCCGTTGGCCTCTGCTACTTGACCCCAGCAATCAGGCCCTCATCTGGTTGAACCCACTGCCTTTGGAAGAGAATAAATGCTTGGCCTCAGTCCCCACGGAGTGCAGAGGTAAGGCAGGGACAATGACACATGCTTCTGGAGCTGTCTGATCTTCCCAGCACTCTCTACTTTATGTGGTCTTCCCTCTCACAGTGAAAACACTGAATTTTTGTGGCCAGGGTATCCCAGATTTTATTAGCCTATACTATATTAGTAAGTTGGGTCATATTTAATTTTCCTTTTGGTCCATATTGCAATCATCCTGAACCTACATGGCTGACCAATTCATGGTCTTACATTTCCCAGGTCTCCTTGGCACTATTGGAAAGCTTGCCCCCAACCCAGAGCTTTACTACCCAAGTTTATCCAATGTTCAGAAATTCTAGGGGAATATTTTTTTAAATCAATTCTGTTTAGATCAGATATCACCTCTGGGTGGAGTATAAGGAGGAACATTTCCTAGAAGGAACAGAGGGTATTTATTTCCCAGAAAATGGGGTTGGTGGGTTAAGTTAGAAAAAATGTGACTCTTTTGGAAAAGGGGTCTTTGCATGTAATGAATTTTGCATGTTATTGAAATGATATCATCCTGCTCATTACATGAGTGGGCTCTAAATCCCATAACAAGCATCTTATAAGAGACAGGAGAAAAAACATACAAAAGAGAAGGTCATGTGTAGAAGGAGACCAAGACTGGAGCTTTGTAGTCACCCCCAAGGACAGCCTGGAACCACCAAAGAATGGGAAGAGGCAAGGAAGGATTGTCCCTTTAGTAACTTTGGGAGAAGTCCGGCTGACACCTGATTTCAGACTTCTGGCCTTCACAACTATGAGAGAACTAGTTTTTGTTGTATAAGCTATGTAATTTGAAGTGATTTGTTGTGGTAGTCCTAGAAACTTATATACAACACATCATGCAAGATGTCTGCTGCCCTTCCAAGTATTATGTCAGAGTTGCCACTAGCTGTTTCTGTCCCTTTTGTCAGTAAAGCAAAAGATCTTGCAGAAGTTTGAACAGCCAAGTGTGGTAGGCAGAATTTTGGCCTCTATGACCTTTGTCTTCTGATGTTATTTCCAGGATTATGTTATATTTCCTGATAAGAAAAAGCTTTCAGATTTAATTATAATTAATTATCAGTTGGTATTAAGATAGAGATATTATCTCAGATTATCAGTATAATCAAGGGAACTCTTAAGAGCAGAAAGGGAGACTGAAGCCATGGCTCAGCAGTTGCGGCACTTGCCCAGCTTGCATGAGTACGTGAGTTTAAACCCCAGCACCACATACACAACGAAGTCTCGGAGCAAGGAAAGCCACATGAAAAACTAAATAAAAATTGTATCCCTCTCTCTCTCTCTCTCTCTCACTGTCCCTCTCTCTTTAAAAAAAACAGCAGAAAGGAAGAAAGAAAACAGTAACATTTGATACACAAGAAGGATTCAATGAGCTGTTGCTAGCTCAAAGATGGAGGGGGATACAGGGCAAGTGTGAGAAGGAAATGAATTCTGTCTGTAACGAGTAAGAGGCAGGCGTCAGGCATGTATCTGTGTAGTCCCAGCTACTTCAGAGGCTGAGGCAAGAGGATCACTTGAACCTAGGAGTTCAAAACTAACCTGGGTAACACAGCAAAACCCTATCTCAAAACAAATAAATAACAACAACAAAAAAAACAAAAACAAAAAGAGCCCTCAAGCCCCAGATGAGACATGCAGCCCCAGCTGAAACCTTGATTTTAGCCCAGTGTAGCCCTGTGCAGAGAATTTAGCCATTCTGTGGGTTGGTGGGTTGAGTAGGTGAGACCTCTAACCTACAGAATTATGACATAATAAACTGGAGTTGTTCCAAGCTGCTAAGTTGTGGTAATTTGTTAGCAATAAAACACCAAATGCTTGGGATTGGGAATTTTAGCTCAGTGGCAGGGCGCTTGCCTAGCATGCGCAAGGCCCCAAGTTCAGTCCTCAGCCCTGAAAAAAAAAAAAACACCAAATGCACCCAACTGTGGATCTGGTAACCTCAATTTGTAAGAGAACTTGTAAGAAAACAATCAAGTAGTTATCTTTTCCAGCTGCTGCAGCTGGGCCCAGGAGTTGCCTGGGCAACACAGCCAGGGGTCAAGAGAGTTGGAAATGGCTCTTGATTAGTCAACATCTGTATCCTACACATCACCCATAATTTGGTTAATTCCACAGTTTACAGACTTTCACTTATAAGTTACTACTTCCAGCCAATGAATTTCAAATTAGTGAGCACTCTTTTTAGTTGTTAGTGCCCAATTTTTAAAAAAGTATCCACTGGGGGGAGGCATTGACCCTTGTAACCAACCTACAGAAAGGGCACAAATGGAGCCAATTTCAGAGATGACTAAGTCCCACCCTGGAATTTTACAGTGATAGTAATGATAACCAATATTTATTGAGCACTTACTATGCACCAGCCTAAGTGCTTTCTACATGTCATTGTATTTAATCTTCACAGTAATCCATTTTGTAGATAAAGAAAATGAGTCATAGAGTTTAAACAGCTTTCCTAAAGTGTCTTACTTTATATCTTCCCTCGTGGAATGGACTTCTTGGGTGAACAGTGCTCCTCAGGAGTCCAGTTCCTCCTCTTGGAAATGTTTTTGTGCATCTCTCTGTCTCAGGGAAGGGCCTAAAGAAAAATCAAAACAGAAATAATAAAAAGGAGGATATGGAAGAAGATGATGATTGTGAAGAGAGAAATAAGACTAAGGACCAGACAAAAGAGCAGAAGTCAGAAGAAAGGGAAAATGGGGAGCAGGAGAAAGAAGAGGAAGAAGAGAAAAAGGAGAACAAGACAGAGAATCAGGAGCCCAATCTATCCTCTCAAACTCAGTCATCTTCTCCTCTCTGCCTTAATGTGCTTTCAGGTGCTGACCCAGAGTTGGGTCCTCATCTCTGGCAGGCAGCTGCCAGTGGTAAGAACTGATACCCACCCACCATGACCCCCTGTTTTCATCCTCTGTTGATTTTGTGACCCCACATGCCTCTCACATCTCAGCCTAACTTCAGCTCCCATCCTTCTTCCCATTATGCTGAAGAATCTTGAGGGAACCCTGTCTGTCAGAGGAGAGTTGGTCAGAGTTAGCTCTTATGCAGAGGGTGGGAAGCACAGTGCTGGCATTGTGGTTGGGTTGTTTTTGCTTCCCCTCACAGGCCTGCCTGTGCTTCTGACCAACATGGAGCTGGGCCTACAGTGTCAAGAACTGCAATGGCTGCTTCAGCGGGAGAAGCTGAGTCCATCCCGGGTGCAGCCTGGCTTCTGTCTCTATCTGAGCACTACCCTCCCCCTCTGTGCCTTAGAAAAAGGTAAGACCCAGAAGGCTTATTGCTAGCACAGCTTTGTGGGCACACTACACTCCCAGGACCAGAATTTTGAGGGCTTCACTCAACCCAAGCAGTCTCAGAATGGTAATAAGAAGCCACACATTCCCTGTCTGCCCCACCTCCTGGCTCTGCCAAGTGGAAGGGTTTAAGCATATTCCATGTGACTCCAAGTGCTAGGTTGTGAACTGATAAAGAGGCTGAATGTCCTGGATCTGGCCCCAAACATGGAAACACTAGAAGAACAGATGCTTCATGAAATCTTGTTCAGAGAGCGTCCTGAGCTTGAGGCCCGCTGGCAGGACATAAAGATCAGAGCTCTGGATGCATGTGAAGCTGCGGAGGCTGCTGAGGTGCCTGGGGGCCCAATCTGTGGGATAGGATGAGCATTGGAAGGGCCCGTGTGTAGAGGTGGAGATGAATGTTGATGTTTGGGAACTGTGGGAAAGGTCTGAATCCACCTAACAAATAACTATACGCAGGAGCGGTTGCTGATGATGTTGCTGATCCAGAACCCAACCCCTCAGAAACCAGCCAAGTTTCTGAGGGACCTAGTGAGGGTCCAGGCAGAAATATGTCAACTACGTGCTCATTGTGAGGAACTAGAAGGACAAAAGCAGAAGGAGGTGGAATTGTGGGTTTCTTATCAGCATGTGGTTAGGCATGGAATGGCCTTAGTGAAGGCCCTAAGCCCACTTCAGAACTTGCTCCCACATTTCCGGATGAACCCAGAAAACTGGTTGGCAGTCATCCAAAAAGCTTTAGACAGCATGAAGCCACATGATATTCAGCATGGGGAGGACCTGGCCAGCCATCTGCTGCAGCTGAAAATACACCTGACCCGCCAGCTGCTGGGCAGCACTGTGGCTACACTAGGCCCAACCCAAGTACCCTTGGTGGGTGCTTTGGGTGCTTTGGCTCTACTATATGTGACAAGGAAAGCATCAAAGCTGGAAAGCTTGGCACTCTGGCCTGGACTGGAAGCTTCTTTCAGCACCAGCTACAGTAAGCCAGACCCAGGTGTGGTTCGGCCAGCCTGGCTAGGACCAAGAGCCTGGCATGAATGTGGAATATTAGAGGTTCTGCCTCCATTTGTTGGACTGCGTGCATCCCTGGCAGGCTACTCCAATATTTGGCAGGATTACCTGTCACTGTCATCCACAGTACTGGGTCCTGCACCTGGGCCAGGTACTGAGCCACTCAGCCTCATCCAGAAGCTGATCCTGTGGCGTGTGCTGCGACCTGAGTCCCTGGCAGGTGCTCTGGCAGACCTCACCACCAGCCTTCTGGGAAGGCCCCTGGATGAAAATCTGGGTGGTCCCACTTTACCTCTTGAACAGAGTCAGGCTACTCAACCCACACTGATTATGTTGCCTTCAACTGGCCACCCCACAGCTACCCTGCATCCTCTGACTGTCATCCAGAAATTTGCTGCTGAACATGAACAGGTTTGAACTACTTCTTTTGGCCATGGAGTGACTGGGCTCCTGTGGGACAGGTGTGGGTCTCCTCCCTCAGTATTCTCCTGGATCTTTATTACTTGGGTACTTTTTGGATCATTGTGTATTACTTTGAGTCCCTTTGTCATCTTGGAATCACTTTGAGTCACTGTGTCATCTTTCTGTTGGTCCCCAGGGGCAGAAGAATTTGCAGGTAATAGCCCTGGGCTCTGAAGTCTGGGACCCAGTCTCAATTGTGATCAGCACTCTATGCCAGGCTATGTTTGAGGGGTCCTGGCTGGTGCTAGATAACTGTCATCTGATGCCCCATTGGCCAAGAGAGCTGCTACAGCTCTTGCTGCAGCTAACGGACAGAGCCAAAGGTGAATTTGCTGCATAGAAATGGGTTTTAGGATTCTTCCCAAACTTGGGCCTGGCCTTGAACTCTCAAGTCTCATGGCTAAATCCCCTAGCTCTAGGCCTGTGCTTTTGGCCATGTGTATGACTCCTGATTCCCCAGTCTCAAACCCAATCCCTAGACTTGCAACTGACCCCAATACCTAAGGACTGATCTCAGTCTCTTATCTAACTCTAGTGGTCTCAGAGCTGGAATTGGAAATGTTTTTAACCCAACCTGAAAGCAGGAATGTGGTCACTGTCCACAGAAATTTCCGTCTTTGGCTTATTGTTTCTGCAGAGGCCAGTGCTTCCTTGCCAGGTGAAGAGCATCTCCCATGGGCTCTCAAATTGGAGAGGGGAGGGTAACTATGCTGTACGGACTCAGCACTCTCCTTCCTCCCCAGCTGTGCTGACTCAACACTGCTTGCCAGTTTTCTGGGATCAGTCCCTGGAACTGGGCCACCTTTTGAGGGACAGCATGGACCTAGCTCAGCAAGAATTCTACATGCAACCCCCTGACCAAGCACTACCTCTGCTCCTCCTACATGGCCTCCTGCTACACCGACAGCTCTATGGAATGAGGTTGCAGGCACACAGGGGGCGCTGGTGAGAGACCTACCTATCCTGTTGAGTCAATCACTCAGCAAACACTGAATATCTCCTACATGCTAGGTTGAGTAAAATTTATCTTCCAAAGAGTGAAAGGAAGGGGCAGTCCAGGAAGGTTTCTCGGAGGACTTTGGGATCTCACTTTGAATTGAATCTTAAAAGGAGAGGCAAATCAGAGCCTTTCTGAACACAGGGAAATTTCAGTGTGGTTGAGGTGGACATACGGGGGGTTGAGTAGCAGGGTCATTACAAAGGGCCTTTGAGACTATAGCAAGGGACCTAATGTTATCCTTAGAACAGTGGGAAGGCACTGAAGGTTTTTAAGTAGATGAATGAATGTGATTCTGCTTTTCTGTTGGAAAGATCACTGGCTTCAGTGTGGAGAATGGACCAGAGAAGGTGGTACTAGAGGCAAGCAGAATAGTTTAGGGAGGTTCTGGCAGTCTCAAGGGAAAAAATCATAGCATGGTTGATAGAGACTAGAGTGGTAGTCACAGTACGAATAGAGAATAAATTTGGACTAAGGAAGGAGTCAGGGATGAATTCCAGATTTCTGACTTAAACAGTTGGGCAGCTGGTGACATATCTGACACTGGTATATGTGATGGAAACAGTTTGATGCAGGAATATGATAACTTTGGTTGAAAGCAAATTGTATTCAAGGTGTCAAGTGACAATGAATAGTGAGCCCTCATGAGCCTGGAGCTCAGAAAATAAGTTTGGGCAGCATAAAATATTTGAGAGTCCTCAGTGTAAAAAATCAGAAATCATGGGTGTAAATTCAGGCGCAGATGGTGTTTATTGGGATCTGTGGCTCCCAGGCCAAATCCACCTGCTCCACCATAGAAAGGGAAGGCAGGGGTAGTGAGGGGTGGGCAGGGAAAGTGACGGGCAGGCAAGTGAAATGGTGCTGGGCCTCGGCTGGGCAGCTGTTTTTATAGTTTGGGAAAAGAAAAGTTGATGGGGATGGCTTCTTGGAGATTGGCTGGTGGACCCATCAATCATCAGGTGTTTGAGAGACACCATTAGAGCTTGTCTGCCAGCGTCTTGATTGGTTGTTTTTTGCAGGCAAGCTGCCTGGTGCCCTGTCCCCAGTTAGCCTCAGTGGCTGGTTTGGTGCCACCGCCACCTGAGAGCATGGGATGCTTGATGCCCTGCCCTCAGCCCTCATCAACCTAATATCCTGACCTTTTTGGTGATAGAGGGCATAGATTTCCATCTGGCTACTTCCTGCTGTTTATGGGTTGTTGTGGGGAGGGGGAAGGTTCAGGTATTGGTTCAATGAGGAGGCAGCTATAAGAGTGCAAGAGCCTTTGGTTGTATGTTACTTCAGCCACCTCACTTATGCAGTTTCAGGCAAACCTGAGAAGACAGGGAGCAGTCATTAGAAAGAGTCTTATCACTAATTTGGGAGTAAGGATGGGGATCATCCAGGTGACAAGAATGGAGTTTAGCCATACTGGCCAAGGATCATTTGATTGTTGCTGCTTAAGCCTCTCATTCAGATGTCTGAGAGTTCTGATGTTCTTCTCCATCAGCCCAGTTTCATTGATGTTGCAGCCTTTGTTCACCATCAGGAGATCTAGTGCTCAGTGGTTCTGGAAGAAAACTTAAGCAATAGATGTTATTTGTCTTTGTAGGGAGGCCAGGGAGGCAGCAGATGCCTCCACTGCCTCTTGGAGTTGCTGTTCTAGACTCTGGATGGCAGTGACTGACTGCATCCTCCTGCTCCCAATCCAGAGGCAGTGAGTGAGGAGGCTACAGAGAGTCCGACCACCACTGATAGAAAAATGGCCTGATTCGTCCTAGGGAGGGGATTCTGAGCAAATCAGATTAGGAGAACCCCCACTATAGCTGGCATTTAGGAAAAAAAAATCCATTGCATTTGTTGGTAAATGTCCATGTAGGACTGAGCTATGGATATACTTTCCTGCCAGGTGTTTAAGACCAACTTGATGAAAATTGATCTTGTTCCTATCAATTGCTACAAGTCATTGAGATTGTCAAGATCATTCTTGAGGAACTTGTGAAAATCCATTTGGTTCTTTTACCAGTTATGGCATCTTCCAGGATAGATCAGGGTCTTGCTGACCACATGTAGCTTCACTTTGAAGCATCAGGGACACTGTCCATGAATGATCATCCTCTTTGCAGTGTGTTTACTGGTTGGCTTTCTGTTCTCTAGGGTCACCTGATCCCTCTGAATGGGAGGCCATGTTACTCAGAGTTGTCAAGCCTTTAGAGAAGTTCCATTGTCCCCTGAGTTTTGGCTGACCAAACAGAGCAAGGGTCAAAATATTGACTATTTTCCTTAGCCCTTTAACTGTCTTAACTTTGGTCTCCTTGATTTGGTGTTAAACATCCAGCAGGCCAGTTTCATCAGCCTTAAAGTGGAAATATTATGTTACAGCTATAAAGCTGTAGTTAGTTACCCCTTTTGTTTAATAACAGTAGAAGTCAGCATTAGATCTTATCTGTCCTGTAGGTAATGGCATGCCTTAAGTTTTTCTGTTAGAAGTAGTACTTCTGCAAAACACTAGTAAGCAACAGTTTTAAAGTTTTACAAAGAAAATACAACAAGGAATTAGCAAGAGTAAATAAAGTTAATTCTACTTTGGAACCATAAGGTGAGGCTGAGTCTTAGCTCAGGTGAGGTAGAGCTCTTGACAAATAAAGTGTTTTACTTTTGAAACCGATCTTTGCCTCTTAACAGTATTTTATAAAGTTTTCATGTATTATTTTTGGAGTCTACCTGAATATACATTAGGGAAACAGTGTTAATGATCAGAAAAACAGTCAAAGCAAACAGATATAAGTCAAGCTTTCATATGGCAGCGTGGCCCTTCTATGTCAGATACACTATGTATAAGAGAGCACTTATTGGTTACCTTGCCTGTAAACCTATATAAATTTTCATCTTCTAAACTTTTATATAGAGTTGGAACATTTATTTGACTTTAAGAGAAATCTTAAATAACTTTAACCAATTGTGCCAATTATATTTTAATTTAATAATATACAGACTTCTGGGATTTGCCCTCCATAAACCTTCTGCAGTTTAGACACTTATTCAAAACAGTTGAAAATATAAAATGAAATTGCTAGGAAGAAAACAATATCAGTGATCAAAGACTGATTTATAAATGCAGCCCATTAATGATAAAACCTCTATGCATTTAAAGTAAATGTAAGTAAATTTTAAAATGAACAGTGTTTAAAAGACAGCACTTAGTTAACTTGTATGACTTAAATTATGTAGCACATATAGAAGAAAGCTTGCAAGTTTAGTTCTTAGATGTATATGTATCTTTAGTCATACAGGTCTAGAATATCAACAATGACATCTTGAAATAACAGTTGCTTATTTAATCATTACAAATTTTAGATTTAACACTTAACAGACATAAGAAGTCAGCTTGATAAGCATATCAATGTTCTAAGACACCCTGTTGTTAAGAATTAGAGTTTGCCTTATCAGTATATCTTTCCCAGTTGCTGTTTTTTTCTTAGATTTTCCAATTGGTCTTAAGGTGAAATACTTTGTTTCATAGTGCTGATGTCTAAACAGTTGAAACTTTTGTACTCTTTATATACCTGTTACACCTGTTAGAATTTTATACCTGTTAGAATTACACCTTTTACAATTATAATTCTTAACAATTTTGCTTTTAATGAAGATCCATAAACAAAACAACCTTAAAATTTTCATTTATAAATTTATAGGACATTTAATAGACCCAAATGTTTTGTCCTATAGAATCCAAGAAGCCAAGAGCAAATGAACTCAAGGTTAGCAGAAGCAATGAAATGTCCTCTTAGCAAATATGCATAAAGCAATCTCATTTATGTTATCAGAGAAGTGTAACCTGTACAAGCTGTTTCTCCCCTGCTGAAGAAAAATCTTAGAAGTAATGAATGTTAGAGTTAACATTTAGAGAAATCAGTATTCTGTTGATTGATCACCTGGAAACATGTGGGTTAGGAATTTTAAAGACATCTTTATTATAACATACAATAAATACATACACAAACACAATATAGGTGTGTGTACACACACAGAAAAGCAACAGGAGACAGATTTCGGCACCATTTATGTAAGAAAAGAGACAAAAAAATGAAGGAAATAGAGGAGGGTTGAGTGGGTGGAGGGACCTCCTGGGGGAGGATAGGGAGAGAAGGGGGTGTTGAGGAGGAGGGGGCGGAGCCACAGCCAGGGGGAAAAAGGGGCAGGGGAATAGGAGGGGTTGAGTGGGTGGGGGGACCTTCAGGGGAAGGAGAAGGGTGTTGAGGAGAAGGAGGCATAGTTTTGGGAGAAAAGGGCAGAGAGATTGTAGCTGTGGGTTGGGGGAAGGAAGAGGAGGAAGAAGAGGAAGAGGAGGATGAAGAGCAGGATTGACCTATGTAAAGAGGGGGAGGGCAGGAGGGTGGAGCTGAGAGCAATTCTGGGGCTGCTGGCTAGCAGAGGGAGGGAAGTAAAGACCTTTGCAAAAGAATGTAGCCCTCTTAAGCATTTCAAAAGGTTTGGAACTTGGAGCAGCAGGTACTTCCCTTTGGATTGGATTTAAAAGTGACACTTTTTTTTTCTGTTTGGGCTTTCAGGCTGTAAGCAGTCTTGTATAGATCCTGCATGCATGCTGCATGAACTCAGAATGTGTGGCAGTGCACGCATGGGGCTCTGAGCCAGGACAGCTCCTGGTGGTGAGCTATGTGGGGCATGCAGCAGAGCTAGACTCAGCAGGGACCAGCAAGCAGGCAAGGGGAGGGTGTTGGGAAATTGCATGTTCAGAAAGGAGGAAGAAGAGGAGTAAGGGTGTGGGGAACTGGAGGGAGAAGAGGAAGATGGGGGGAGGTGAGAGCCCAAATCCCAAAAAGCCTGAACATATGGCATTTTTGATCATTTCCCTATCTGATGGCAGTATTTGCCCAAATCAGTGAGGATTTAAAAGTCAAAAGTTCCTTCTGGAGACCATCTAAAACATAGTGAGGCCAGGCCACAGTTATTTCCCATGACCTTCCAATTTACCTGGAGGGTGAACAGTAATAAAGAGACATCCCAAATTTTGACTATGTTTACCCAAATGGAGGATGTGGGTGCACGATGGACTAGGATGTCTCCTCAGCCCACTGGGGCCCAAATGGAATGGCAGGGGTCTGGCATGTGCACATGCTTTATGGGCAGATCCCCTCAATGGAAGGTGCAACCAGAAGGCCAAGGGCAATGGAAGGAACTTACCCCAATTTTGTCAGTCCGGATGAGGGGAAAGGATGGTAGAGAAAGGTTCTAGTCCCTATGTAGAAGAGGGCAGACCTCAACCCCAGCTTGCGGAGGTCCAAAACCCACTTGGGTTTCAGTACCAGATGTAAAAAATCAAAATCACAGGTGTAAATTCAGGTGCAGGTGGTATTTATTGGGATCTGCAGCTCCCGGGTCAAATTCACCTGCTCCACCATAGAAAGGGCCGGCAGGGGAAGTGAGAAAACAGGAGAAAATGGCGCTGGACTTTGGCTGGGCAGCTGCTTTTATAGTTTGGGGCAAGGAAAGATGTTGATAGGGATGGCCTCTTGGAGATTGGCTGGTGGACCCATCAATCATCAGGTGTTTGAGAGACGCCATTGGAGCTTGTTTGCCAGTGTCTTGATTGGTTGTTCTTTTGGAGGGCAAGCTGCCTGGTGCCCTGTCCCCAGTTAGCCTCAGAGGCTGGCATGGTGCTGCTGCTGCCTGAGGGCATGGGATGCTTGATGTCCTGCCCCCAGCCACCATCAACCTAACACTGGGCATATCAGTAATATTTGAAACTTTACTTTCTGCTCCTCTCCCCAGGAGTCAAGCGACCCTGATCCAGGCCCTTCAAACCCAAGAGCGGCTGTGGACCAGTGTCAGCAATCCCAGCACTGCCATGAAGGAGTTGGCTGGTGAGAACCCTTCCTGTCCTCTGTGCAGCCAATAGCCACCAGAAAAGCCTGGAAAAGGATCGGGGTCAGGGGTGGGGGTGGGGATTGAGACCAGGACATAATTCACAACTTTGGTTTGGGGAGAGGGTGTGGAAATTGGAGGGACTGGAACTGAGGGGCTCTGACCTCATCCTCAGCTTCAGTTTTCTATGGGGGACCTCTGAGGGACACCAAGGACAGAGAGGCTCTAATTAGCCTCACAGAAGCCTGCCTGAGCTTCAGCAGCAAGAATTGGGTCCAACCACACACACCTCAGTATCTACTATCCACTCTGATGCCCAGCCCAGGTAAGCCCCAGGCAGATATCTGTTTTGTGGCCAGAAATGGTGCAGTGAGATACCATTCCTACAGGAGTGTGGATGATGGTGCCAGTAAAGGTATATGAAGGGGCAATATTCATAGTTATTGGGATGATAGCATAAAGGATCAGAGAAAGGTCTGCTCCCTTGGGTCTGGGGTGCAGAGTTCATCTTATTCGGTATCCCTGACTTCCATCTCCAAGAACTAGAGAAGCTGGATGCTATGGCAGAGTGCAAGGCCCAGATACACCTACTGACCACACCAACTGAGCCTCAGATCTGCGGACTGAGTGAGGGCCCCCAAGCCTGGTTGTTGCGACGCAAAAGTCGTGCTCTCCTGAAGGCCCTGCAGCAGAGTTCACCTGCGTGGGTTCCTGAAGCTCAAGGAGGCCCTCGGCGTGCGGAAAGGCGGCTGCTTCAACGCCTAGTGCAAGCCAAACGCAGGCTGGAATCACTACAAACTGCCCTGACAGACCACACTCACCTAGAGCAGTCTGCCCAGCGGGTGGTGCTGGGGCCTAAAGCTCGGACACCGGTGGAGGGCTTCCTAGAGACTGAGGCACTGGAACTGAGTCAACTGGTGGGCATTCTACAGAATGACCTTGAGTGCCTGTTACAGCAGCTGAAGGGCAAACCCCCTTGCCCCTCCCACCGCTGTGCCGCAGTGGCCCAAGCTCTCTGGACTGGCCGCCTACCTTCACCTTGGCGACCTCATGCGCCTGCTGGTCCTCAGCCGCCCTGGCAATGGCTACGACAGCAGTCGCGCCGAGGGCAGCTGTTAATTCGCTATCTGGGCGGGGGTGCAGAAGCAGGAGCTGAAGTTCCAGAGCGCGTCTTTCACCTGTCAGCCTTTCGCCACCCGCGCGGCCTGCTGCTGGCACTGCGTTGGGAGGCTGCCCTGCAGCAGTATATGCCCCGCTCAAATTTTCCTGGTATGGAAGGCTTCTGCTCCAATCATCTCCCACATAAACGGCAGGAGCTAAACAACAACCCTCTGCACCTCCAGGTATCTTAGCGTAGTCCCTTCTATTTCCCATTATGTCCCTTTGAAGTCCTTAATTATACCCCATTCTATTGGTGAGCTGGGCCCTCAGTAACCCCAATCGTTTCTCCGATATTGCTTTACCATGACACCCCAACCCTGTCATTTTCTTATCCTGCCTAACCAGCTTTTGGCGCCCTCAGGTGGAGAATGGCCCAAATCCCAAGGTTCCACCTACCGGCCTACTACTGATTGGACTACAGGTCCTGCACGCAGAGTGGGACCCAATTGATGGGGCTCTGCAGGATAGTTCTTCCACCCAGCCCAGCCTTCTGCCTCCTGTCAGCGTCAGCACACAGGCTGGGTGCACCAAGGACCTGCCAGCCACAGCTGGCCTGGCTGTGTACTTCTGTCCTGTGTACATGGCCGGGCCCCTTAGTGCCACTAAGCTGCACAGCAGGAACATCCTGATGCACCTGCCTTTACCCACAAAGCTCAGTCCTGCCACCTGTATCCAACGGAGAGTCCATGTGTGCAGCCCACCCTTGCCCTGAACCCTCTACCAAAATAAAGTTGTAGTGATTCCATGACTAATTTGTAGGATTTGAAGAGCGAGGTACAAAAGGCAAAATGTGACACACTGAGGAAAAAGTACAGTGTGCATTGAAGCTATATGGGGAACATGTGCGTAGCAACAGAGGAGAGGAGTGTGTGGGCACACTCTGAAGAGAGGGGTCAGGTGTTAGTCACGTATCCAAGGAGCTAGACAGACCTGGCAACTGATAACACGTAGAAACCTTGCCTGGATAGCTCTCTGCTGTAGTCTCAGCTAAATTCCCATGGGATATTTTTGGAGAGAACTCAAATGCTTTCTTAAGGGATTTAGTATTCCTGGGAATGACCCATCCTGCCCTACCACTCACAACACATCTAAGCATACACATGAAAAAAAGTGAAATAAGATACAAGGCTCTATGTTAGTTTTATATAGAATATTCTTTCATACTAGATGTTCTTCTAGGCATGGACGAAGTTGTACTAATGTACTACAACAGCCAATAAAAGGTGAACATGTAAATTAAAAAAAAGTTTTTGCAGTACTGGTGATTGAACCCAGGAGTACTCTACCACTGAATCTTTTCTCTTTTGAGACAGGGTCGCGCTAAGAAGCCCTGGCTGGTTTTGAACTTATGATCCTCCAATCTCAGCCTCCTGAGTCACTGGGATTACAGTTGTGTGTCCTCGTGCCCAGTAACAAATAATTTTGATGATTTTGAAGTGCTATAAAGAAAACAAAATAGGTTGATATACTATAGAGTGACTAAAAAGGAACAGTTAAATAGTTGGGGTAGTTAAAAAGGGCTTCCTGAATATTTGATCATGATCTACTAGAAGATTTTTTTTAAGTTTTTTCTTTTTTCTTTTTTTTTATTAGAAGTATATAGAAATACAGTTGAGGGGGAAACATTATCAAAACATTAGCAATCAATGGATATAAACTTTGTTATCCAGGGGAAAAGCCAAAACATGGATAACCACCTTGGGTTTTACTTGTTGCAGTTTCCCCCAGAAGAACTCATGTGTTAAATGGGTAGTTCGTGGAGGAACTACCCATGGGGGATGGTTTCCCCATTTTCCCAATCTCCAGACTCCTATGAGTTCTTCATATACCCTCCCCCCTCCCCATCCCCCTCCCTACA
>PVKS010024670.1:0-30816 GCA_004027875.1 Aplodontia rufa | reverse complement strand
TAACTTAGAAAAAAAGGTAATAATTGATTGGTTAATTGATTATTTGTTAATTGATCTGACGATTGACTTTCTAGGGCCAGTCTTGGAGTATTCTTCCTTGAAGAGGAAATATATAAGCAGCTATTGGCTAGCAAAATGACTGGGGGCGGCAGACTCAGGCTTTTCTGACTAAATAACTGAGGTTCTTCTCCACTCACCAGACAGGCGGTTGAGCCTTGTTCATTAGTCTTGGTTCACTGTAGCTTGGATTCCGCTGCCAGGGACTGACCCAGGCATTTAGGCTAATCAAATGATAATGAAAGCATGCACAGGTTCCCCCTAGTCTACATGAATATTCAAAATCTTTATATCAAATTCCTGGGGTGAGGCTCTTGCATCAGGAGCAAGCTGCTAATCCAACACAGGACAGTAGCTTGATGTAGGAAGCCTGGCTGGGTGGCTGGCTGGTTTATTTACCTTTGAACAAAATTAACCTACATAGACCCAGGGTTTGTGGGCAGGAAGAATGCATGGATTTCCACTGGTCCCACTCGCTATCCAAATAAGCAAATATAATCAATTTCCCATTTATACAAAGTAAAAAAAACTTTTATTAGTAAATTTGCTGTAAAGGTATTGCCTTTCCTCACTGACTATAAAAATTCAGTTCAAGGCTTACCTTTTTTATAAATCCTTCTGCCATCTGCCAATTTCCTCTGCTCCCTTCTCAGATATTTTGCCCAATGTCACCTAATTAGTGATTAAGTATGCTATTGGTGTTACTTCTTTTTTTTTTGTTCGTTTTTGGTGGTACTGGGGATTGAACCCAGGGACACTCTGCCACTGAACTATATTCCTAGTCCTTAGTCCTTTTTTTTTTTTTAGACAGAGTCTAAGTTGCCCAGGCAGGCCTCCCTTTTGTGATCCTCCAGCCTCAGCCTCCCAAGTCACTAAGATGATAGGCCTGCACAACATGCTTGGCCCATGTAGTCTGATTCCTGAGCCACCTTGGGACACTGCCTCTCACAACACTTTTGATTCCAATGCATTACATAGCAAAAGGGATTTTGCAGATGTAAATAAGGTTACTAATTAATTGGTTTTGAGTTAATCAGAAAGCAAATGGATAAGTGGATCTAATATTATCTCACAAATTCTTAAAAGGCAAAGAGCTTTCTAAGGCTGCTGACAAAGAAGATGTCAGAAGGAATCAAAGCGCAAGGATTCAACAGCATGCCATTGCTGACGTTTGGACAGAGAGGAACACATTTAAGGACCAGAGAGCAGGTTATGGTTTCTGAGAAAAACCCCTGGTGACAGCCACAAGGAACTGAGTTCAGCCAGCAGTCTGACTGAGCCTAGAAGCAGATTCTACCCCAGATCTCTAGCTAACAGCTGGCCCTGCAGAGACCCTAGTTAGGGAACTGGTGGAGTCCACCCCGGATTTCTGACATACTGAACTGTGAGATTAAAAAAAAAAAAGAGTTCTGTTTTGAGCTGCTAAATCTGTGGCAATTGATTATACAGCGATAAAAAATGAATGCGGTACAGGTTTACAGGTTTTTTGAAATTAGGTTAAATCATATTAAATTACCACTATTAGCTATTGTGACCTACAGAAATAATTACATCATTTGGTTCAATCTAATATTATTTGGGAGATGTTCAGGCTCTTATTGCTTGGTTAATTGGTTTTTATAAACTTGAAATCTTAGGAAGACACCAAAAATTAACGTTGCTCAGTGACAGAGCACTTTCCCAGCATGCCTGAGGCCCTGGGTTCCACCCCTAGCACCACACAACTAAAACAAAAGTAAAAATGTTCGTAGACTTTATTCACTGTCCTGGTCCTTTACTCTCTAAATGACACAGCAGAAAAGTATATTGACATTCATCAATCAGACAACAGAAAAAAAGTCTTCCACCCCATATCCCATTGTATCTAACTGCCACGGTTATTAATTGTGAACTGATTAGTTTGTGTCTGCTCTCAAAGGTGATCTTCAAGTATATGAAATCAGAAACCATATGTTGGTTTCTGGTATAATATTTTTATATTGGTAAATGAGCATCCCAGTTTATAATGGTTGCCCTTTGAAATGAAAAGTAATAATTCTGTTGTGCAGAACGATATGAGAAATTTTATATTAGCCTAACAGAAGAAAAGATGTTTTCAGTTTAGAACATAGATTAAGATTTTAAAACTCTATATCTTCAAACTAAAAGAGTAGTTGAGAAGCATCAAAAGATCACACGCTCAGAAAAAGGTCCCCGTGCTGATGAGTGAGCTGAAAATTCATCAAGTCACCCTTACAAAAGACCTCAGGAAATCCTCTTGAGAACAAAGAATGGTCATTGTCATTAACTCTTAATTATTTAAATATTCAGCAGTTGTGTTTTCTTTACAGAACATAAAAATATATACTTTTTTTTCTTTTACCTTTGCATATGTAGACCAAAAGATACACAAGAAAACTCAATACAATTGAAGCAGTGCTTTGACCCCAGAGATGGTTGTGAGGCAGAGTTGAGACCAAACAGCTCCTCCTGGTTGTCATGGAGGGCATGACATTTATCATCAAACCCGGGAACTTGTTTCTGCTGGAGCCCAGCTAAAGCTGGACTAAAGAAACTAGTCATGTGCTCTGACCCTTGTTGCTTCAAGGACTGTACATCAAGATTGATCCATTCATTCATAACAACGGTAATTTATAAACTACAGCCAGTTCACTACAACCCCTCTGCTTAGGGAACCCTCAGGACCAGGCTTCCAAATACTTTCCATTCTTTGGGCAATTTTTTGTTCGTAGGTTTCCTCCTGTAAACTTTAGAGTCAACGAAGTAATTTCACTAATAGAATTTCAGCCATATATACTTTTGTTTAAGGACTAATACACAGGAATCTTTTCACTACTAATAACGGCATAATAACAAAAGACTTATAAGGATGTATCTTTTAAAAAAAATATGGATAGGGACTGGAATGGTGGCTCGTTGGTTACGGTGCCTGCCTGGCATGTACAAGGATGCGGATTCAAACCCCAGCACCACTTACACAATGAAGTTCGATAAACGAAAGTCACATGAAAAACTAAATAAAATTGATTCTCTCTCTCTCTCTCACTCTCTCACTGTCCCTCTCTAAAAGAAAGAGAGAGAGAGAAAGGGACAGTGAGAGAAAAAGAAAGAATCAATTTTATTTAGTTTTTCATGTGGCTTTTGTTGCTCGGACACTTTGTTGTGTACGTTGTGCTGGGGTTCGAAACTGCATCCTCACACATGCCAGGCAAGCACCGTAACCTCCAAGCCACAGCTCCAGCCCCACTGATCCTTTTTCTTAAAAAATAAATAAATAAATAAAGTGTATAGAAAATTGGCATGCTTGTCAACACTTTAATTTGAAGAAAAAGGATATTTCAAATGGTTCATCTTCTCTTTCCTAAAGTTTTATACGTTATTATAAGCAGGCACATGCTGAGTAGTTTTAGTCTTCTCTGTTAATAAGAAGAAAAGCAACAGAAACAGCTAAGCGTGGAAGTACATGCCTGTAATTCTAGCTACTGGGGAGGCTGTGGGAAGAGGATCGAAGTTCAAGGACATACTCAGCAATTTAGTCAGAAAATGAAATGAAAAATGGGCTGGGATTTAGCTCAGTGGTAGAGTGTCCCTGGATTCAATCCCCAGTACTGAAAAAAAAAAGAGAGAGAAAAGAAAAAAAATTAAGAAGTTTCAAATAGTTTCAAATCATTACTTGATTCAGTTGCTCTTAAAGAATGTTAGAATTGGAAGAGGACTTGGAAGTCATCCAGTATGGGACAAGCCTGAGGGAGCCCCTTTCAAGGACCATCACCAAGTGATTGTACAGCCTTTGTTCAACCATTGCCACCCACGTCAGTCTAAAGAGCTCTGACCATTAGGAAATTCATCCTCACATTAAAATAAAACATACCTTTCTGTAATTTCTCTCTATTGTCAATTGTACTTAAAGTTGCGGCTATTTTGTTCTTATCTTGCTAGTTATTATTTACTTATAGGTCTTTATGTAGTCACTGTGAAAATTCTAACATTCTCATTCTGTCAAACTACATTCCGGGTTTTGCATCAATTTGTATTTCTGCAGAAGCAATTCCAAGTGGCATAATCTTAAACATTGTCTCAGAAGACTTCAAAGCCCTTTCTGAAATTTCTCCTAAAACACAAGCATGAACTCAGATTGTGGAAATGAATTATAGTTCCTTTGAAGTGTTTCTTCTTAATTCCTCCAAATATAAATGCTAAAACTAAAATGTCAAAGTAAGCAACAGCAATGTTAACACAGTTGGTACTGAAGGTAAATGTTAAGCACATGCATACAATGCTCTGCAAAGAGCATCTGCAAATGTGAAACCAAGAGTGGTTTCATCATAGACAAATCTGCTTGAGTTGTTACATTAAATTGCTTTACATGACATATCTGGGCATTTTCTAATTATTTTTTGGTTTGCAGAAGTTCATTTCTAGAGAACATGACCAGTAGCGATGATGATTGCAGGGAAGTGAAGCAACTTAACTAGATTCGTAGATTTGCCAGGAATAGCCAGGCAAGCTTCTCAATGCTGCCTCCCTCTACCCTCTACTCAGGGAGCCTATTCACTGAGATTTACGTTGCTTTTCAGGCAGCTGGCCTTGCTCGAGCAGTCACATGCCTGCCCAGCAGAGATCATGCCGTCCAGCGGGGTCTACACTGGGCAGATGCAACTCCCTAGGTCCAGGCACACCTCACTGGCCTATTTCACTCTCTCCTGAGTCACTTTGTCCACCTTGGGGCCCACCAGTCATTGGTCTAGAACTCAGTCTAGAAACAAATGCTATTTTATGTGCTGCACATCTCACCTCTAGGGAGCCCACAAGTGGGAAATCATGAATACATTGTCATGGTTTGAATATGAGGTGCCCCACACCTTACAAAGTTCCTGTGTTAATGCCAAAGGTAAAAATGATTAGATTACGAGAGCTGTAACCTAATCAGTCCATCCTAGTTTGAATGGACTAACTGGGTGGTGACTGCAGTCAGGTAGCACATTAGCCGGAGGGTGCACATCACCAAACCTGTGCTCCGGAAGGGTGCATCGTCCCTATGGATCCTTCCTCCCTCTCTCTCTGCTTCCTGGAGGCCAAGAATGGAGCCATGCTCCTTCTCCATGTCCTCCTGCCGCAGAGAGGTTTTTGTTTGGTTTGGTTTGGAAACGGTGATTGAATGCAAGCACACTACACCACTGAGCTATATCTCCAGGCCTTTATATTTATTTATTTATTTATTAAATTTTGAGAAGGGTCTTACTAAATTGCTGAGATTGGCCTCAAACTTACAATCCTCCTGTCTTAGCTTCCTGAGTTGCTGGGGTTTCAGGCTTGCCCTTGCCTTGCCTGCCATGTTTTCCCTGTATCACCCAGGCCCAGAGTGATGGAATTTGCCCACCATGGACTAACCTCTGAAACAATGAACCCAAAATAAACTTCTCCTTTTTGAAGTTGATTTTGTTACGTAGTTTGGTCACAACAAAGAAAAGCTGACTAACACCAAAGAGTAACAAAGATCTTTTAATTATTTAAAGAGAGAGACAAAGCTTTTTCTCTTACTAGAGCTAAAGTTTCAGTTCTTTACTTAGAAGCAAAAGTAAACTTATGATATAAACCATACTCCTTGCTAAAATGTATGTCCCAAAATTCTGAGTAGATACAAAACATGTACATGAATGCTTACCAAGCATAGAAGTGTATATTATTCTATATTTGGACACTTTTACAAAGTGAAGTTAAAAAATTACAAATCCACACAGGAAACTTTTTAAAATCATGTAACATTTTGAGCTCAAGAAATAAGAAATAATCTAATTCAATGCACTTGTATTACCAAAACAGAAACTAAGGCACAGACATTTGCCATCAGAGCAAAGACCAGAGTGCCAATTATATACAAATGTTAATTGATAAATATCATGAAACCCAAAGTCACAAGGTCATTTTGTACATTCCGCTTATGCAGCTTGGCAATACACTATTGAAGCAGGCAGACCAGATATAACTTTATCCAGCTTTTACAAAAGAGGGTGATTAAGTTATTAAAAAGTATATTAACTGAAATCACAGGTAAATCAAGAATAAGATTAATTAGTTAATTTTTACAGTGCTTCCTATACCAGATTACACATATTCGATATTTGACTGTAATTATACACTGAGATATTACAAAACGTTGGGTTAATTTTCAACCAAAAGCAATTACTGTTAGAATAACAGGCAAGACAATTTAGACTGAATTGTGCTGCTACAGAGCCTTCATCAAAGACATGGGTAGCTAAAAAGTTAAAGTGAGAACCACATAAATGACATGTCACAGCTGACCTCAGGACAGAGCTCTTTTGTTGTTGATATTAATGATGAAACTCTGGTTTTCAGCAGTCTGCCCCAAGCACTTTCATCCCACCAAGCACTGAGGACGCTTTTCACACCGTCCTCATTTTCATCTTGAACAATAAGTATTATTTCTCATTTGTACTCACATTGTTTTATGCATTCTGTGGTCATTTGAACCTTACCATCTTCTTTGACATCAGCAGTTCTGACAGGAGAGAATTCTTTGAATTTTGCTGCTTAGGCAAAAGTCTGATACTGAAGCCGACAGACAAGGAAACATAAAAATGAATTATGAAAGCCAATGTGTCATTTGGGAGAATGGCAAAAAAAGATATAGCATCTCAAATCAAAGTAGACTGAGTCTGGAGCCACTGGTTGAACAAACCATTCTCTGTGTGCTTTAGTCAGCTTTGCATCACTGTAACCAGAAGACCTGGCGAGAATAATTTAGAGGAAGGAGAGGAAAGTTGGACTCATGGCTTCAGAGGTTCAGTCCATAGTTGGCCAACTCCACAACTCTGGGCCCAAGAAGAATCAGAACATCATGAGAGATGGGCATGGCTGAGGGAAGCAGCCCAGGAGGTGACAGCCAGGAAAAAATTCTGCTTACCAACGACAAAGTGTAAATCCCAAAGGCACACCCCCAGTGACCTACTGCCTCCAGTCACATGCTTCATGCCTAAAGTTACCACCCAGTTTATCCATAGCAATGGATTAACCCACTGATTATGTTATAGCTCTCAAAATCTAATCAGTTCATCTCTGAACATTCTTGTATTGTCTCACACATGAACTTTTGGGGGAAACCTCATAACTAAACCATAACAGGTTGGGAGTTGGCTCATCCCAGGAGCTGTCATTTCTGGCTTGTCAACATTTGATCATCTAACCTCCCAGATAGCTGTTGAACATCTATAACGAACCCAATTCAGTGCTTCATGCTTAGAAGAAATGGAAAGAAGGATTCCAGCCCTCAGGGGGTTTATTCTTTAGTCAGAGAGACACAACCGAACACCTGAAACAACCAGACTATAACTGCAATGTAAAATCTCTTAAGCAACCACCTCTCAACCCACCCAACATATTAATCTGTGCTCTGCTTTCCTCAGTTAAAGCGTAACAGTGGTACCCAGTGCTCTTCTGCTCTTGCAAGTTGAGTTATATGTTTACTAGGGAGCAGTTGATGGGTACTGACCTGTTTATACCAGTTGCACTTTTTCTTATAATCATGTAATTTAGTCCAGAGTTTTTTAAACCTTTGAAATAAAAGTGTGAAAAGAGCATTTTCTATGGAAAACTATTTTAATTCACTTGAAAAGACTCAATAAAATTGAGACATTTAAAATACTGCTGTTGAATTAAGTCTTGGCAAGGCAATTATTAAGAATTGGGGAAGATGTTAGAAGAATCTAGGAGGATATTTCACTTTAATGTTCTGCACCAGGGGTCATCAAAACTTTTCCTAAATGGACACAGAGCAAATATTTTTAATTTTGTAGGCAACATATCAACATAGTCTCTGTCACAACTTCTCAAATGTGCCATTGAAGTAGGAAAGCAGCCATAAACAAGACATCAAAAATGACCATTGGTGTGTTTAAAAAAAATTTCATTAATGAACACTGAAATCTGAATTATATAATATTCTCATCATATTATTTTTAATTTTCTTTAATCACTTAAAATCTAAAAACTATTCTTAGCTCATAGGCTGCATAAAAAGCAGAGGCTAGAGTTGGCTCCCAGGTTTGCCAGCTCCTCAGTTAAATTAGGTATCTTAAAGAACAGGCGAGAAATGGGGCATTAGCATCTTGACAAGCAACCGCATGTTATTTTAGTATTCATTTAATTTTATTTAATGCAAGACATTATATTAGTTTTCTTGACTGCCATTAAAAAATACTACTGGTGGCTTAAACAATGGAAATCTATTTTCCCACAATTCTGGAGACTGAAAGTTCAAGATCAAAGTCAGGCAGGGTCAGTTTCTGGTGAGGGCTCTCTTCCTGGCTTATACACGGCTGCCTTCTCCAGTCTCTTCACATGACCTTTCCTCTGTGTTTGCCGAGAGAGAGAGAGAGAGAGAGAGAGAGAGCTATCTCTTGGTACATTCATATAAGGAAGATAATCCTACAGGATTGGGGCCCTACCCACATGACCTCACTTAACCTTCCTTACTTCTCTTGAGTCCCCCTGTCCACTTACAAACATACTGAGGGTTAAGACTTCAATAAATGAATTTTGGGGGAACACATTCTGTCCATAACATAGCTATGTACAATTTTGGGTATTTTTAACAGGTATACATTAGATCATCAACATATTCTGAAAATAAACATTAGTCATCCCATCTGATTTCTTAACTAGTATCTGCAATTCCCTCATTGCTCAAATGTTCCCATGCTCAAAACACATCAGGATATCTGGGCATTGAGAAACAAGCTTCCCCCACCTTCCAAGGGAACTGAAATAATTCTTGTCTGCCAAGACTGCTTGTGGGGTCTTAGTAGTACAATCTCCCATTTGTCCTGGCCTCTTGTTGTCCTTCCAACTTGGAAAAGTTAATGAAAAAAAGTAAATTATGAAATGCATCTCAGTGCTAGAATAATTAAGAACATTTTTAAAACAAGGGTCTTGATACTTCTTGTTTTCCATTATGTTGTGTTTTTTAATTTTTGTTTCTATCAAAAGATAAACAGCACTATAAGATTTTAGATGAAAAACAGCTGTTCTTGACCTATTCCTCCCACCTTCCTTTCTACCATCACCTTATTCTCTACACACTTCTCTTCTCCTCCCAATTTCATCATAATTTCTAGTAAAGTCAATACAGTTTCCTTCTGTTATCTCATTTTTTAAAATTTCTGAGATTTACTTCTTGGCATATGAATGCCCATACATATATAGACCAATATTATTTTTTTATTCATGCAATATCTTGTCTCTCCAGTCTCTAAGTTTTCAGTTTGAATTTTTGTCTTTCATTTTATTCTATTCCTTACATTGTCTCTTATCCACATCCCTTGTTCTGACTTCTCAAGTTCTTCCTGATCTTTCTTTCATATTTAAAGCTTTCCCCAAATGTCTAGTGACCCTCTGCTGCCCATTTATATTCAGAGTCAATGCACTAAAAATCTGACTGGAAAACTTGTACGTGTGGGTGGAGCTTAGTGACTGACTGGCACCTCAGTAGGCAATTGGTAGGATCCAGCGTATTTTACTACTGCACTCCTGCAATATTAATTTCTACAGATCATTCTAAAGAGACTAAGTTGTTAGTCAGCTTTCTGTGAGAAAAATACCTGACAACAACAACTTAGAAGAGGCAAAGTTTCTTTTGGCTCACAGTTTCAGAGGTTCAGTCCATAGTTAGCAGGCTCCATTGCTCTGGACCCAAGATGAGACAGAACATCATGGCGAAAGGACAGGGTGGAGGAGCCCTGCTCTGATTATGGCAGCCTGGAGAGGAGAAAGAGAGGGAGAAAGAGAGAGAGAGAGAGAGAGAGAGAGAAGCCAGGGAGACAAGCTATATAATCTCCAAGGCACACTCCCAGAGACCCACCTCCTCCCACCACACTCCACCTGCCCACAGTCACCAGCCAGTACAGCATTCTGTCCAAATTGATAATCCATCAAATGGATTAATCCACTGATTAAGTTACAGTGTTCGTGATCTGATCATGTCACCTCTGAACACTCCTGTATAACACAGGAGCCTTGGGGGGACACCGCATATCCAAACCAAATGTAGGTCTGGAGGGAAAACTGCCACATGAAGAATAGGCATGAAAACGTTCAGTTAATCTTCCTATTTCCAATGCTGCTTTTCACCCCTCCCACCCTCCCTAACCTGAGTTTGGGGGTTTTCTGTAAAAGTCCTGAATTCTACCTGAGCAAGGTGGGGGAGGACTGAGTCAGTCCTGGGCTGGGTAGACCAGGGGGAGGGTATTTATTTTACGGCCTTTCTTATTACTTCTCCATCTGCTTTCCTTCTTCTAAAATTTCACCAAGATCTCATCTGCTATCTTCTTTCTTATGTTCTTTATTCTTGTGGGTTTGGATTGTTTTCATCATCTGAACTATATCGTATCAGAGTGGTTTCAAGAGGTTACAGAGGAAGTGCATGTGTTCAGTCTGGCACGCTTTAGGAATGTGCATTTTAATTATTGTCAAAAAGTCAAAATTGTAAAAAGACCTAATTTACATTAAAAAAATCTGGGTACATGTAAAACTCCCAACTGGCACACTTGCTAATAGTGTATAAATCAAACTTCTTCTCTGCTAATTTCCTACTGAATTTTACTTCCTTAAGATTGGGGCTTATCTCTTGCCTGTCTTTGTCTTTTATATTCAAAGCTTGGCACGGAAACATCTGTAGGAAAGAGCATGTTCCAGCCATCCCAGCCCTTCTGCTAGAAGTTTGCCTGGCTGCCGTGCCATGACTCTAGAGCTAACGCTCTTGTCATCAGTACTCCAGATGCTTGGATTGATTTGCTGGGCCTGCCACAGTGATGTACCTGGATGCCTTTAGCAATACTGTCCTGCAGTTCTGGAGGCTAGAAATCCAATATCAGCGTGTCTGAGAGTCCTGAGACAGAGTCTGTTCCTTGCTTCTACTCTGGAGGCTGGTGGTTTGCCGGCAATCTTTGGTGTCCCTTGGCTTGGAGAGGCAACATCCTGATCTCTGCCTTCATCCTTCCATAGCCTTCTCCCTAAGAAATGTGTGTCTTCAAATTTCCCCTTTTTGTAAGGACAGTAGTCATACTGAGTCAGGTTCATCCTAATAAATTTTTTTTTTAAGTTAATGACTTCTTTAAAGGCTTTCTCTCCAAATCAGGTCCAATTGTGAGGTACTGAGGGTCAGGACTTCATGGGAATTTTAGGGCAGGAGGACTCTCCAGCCCATTACAGCATTTTTAGCAGATGCTTAAAGATGTGGAATGGATGACCTGGACTTATTATTTATAAATAAAATATCAGGAGTGTTTAGCACAGAAGTTAAATGTCTGCATATGCATATGAAGAGTCAGGAAAAGAGAGAAAATTATGATACAAAATTGCAAAATTCAAGGCAAAGCTAGCAAACAGACCACATGCATTCCCCAGGAGCAGGATTATCTTGAATACTGGACATCAAAGTAAGGTAGCGACAGGCCCACTGTGAAAGCTGGGCTGCTGTAGCAAAGGTGCCGAGCAACCGGATGCTTGGTGAGGAAAGGTGGGTTTTCCAGGTCATGGAATTGCCCCAACTTGAGTGGCCCAGGTCAGTGGTCAAGTTGACAGTTCATGGTGTTTCAAGTCTCAGGCTTTTCCAAGACATTTTCATATCTACATTGTTAACAGCCCGGTGTCTTCCAGGCCTGCATTTCACTGGTTGGAACAAACAAGAGAAATTGGAGGAGGCACAGGAAAGAATTAAGTCTCCAGCCCAGAGCTGAAGCATGACTTCTCACAGTCCACGGATAAGGACTGTTTCTATTGCCACTCCTAACTCGGAGTGAGGCTGTAAAATGTAGTCTAGGGACTACAATGGGACTAACCACAGAAGAAGAGAGTGATTTGGACAGACATGCTTTCACTATACTCCTTTAAAAAAAAAAAAGAGCAAGAGAGAGAGGGACAGTGAGAGAGAGAAGGAAAATATCAATTTTTATTTAGTTTTTCATGTCACCTTTGTTGCTCCGACACTTCATTGTGTACATGGCGCTGGGATTTGAAACTGAGCACTCGCGTATGCCAGGCAAGTACCATAACCACTTCTCCACCCAGCGCCATTCACTATGTTCCTTAAAGAACCTTAGCGAATCGGAGCAAAACAGTCTTCCTCATAGGAACAAAGTCATGTGCACCATCAGAGAGTTTACACCACTGTTGGGGAGAAAAGATTCCATGCAAATTTTTTTAAAGAGCTATAGCAATAATTAGTGTACATGGAGAAGAACATAATTAAAACGAGAAGAAAAATGACAATCACATCGCAGGGACATCACAGAACATAATTTATATCACCTATTTACATACTAATTGTATTAAATGATAATAGATCCCATAATTAGCTACCAATTAGCTTAATAGCCATTTAATTCAGCACCTAGAGAAACCACGGTTCTAGCTTGATTTCCCGTGCTGTCTTTTCCCCCATGGGCTGGCTGGCTTCCTTTCTTTAGGGTTCTTTTTTCAATTTTAGTTTTAGATTTACAGTTATTAGGCAGAGTGTTCTTCTTTCGTTTGTTTGTTTTTGTACGAGAGAGGTGGACAGTGAGAGAGAGAGAATCAATTTTACCTAGTTTTTCATGTGACTTTTGTTGCTCTGACACTTTGTTGTGTATGTGGTGCTGGGGTTCGAACCCGCGTCATCACGCATGCCAGGCAAGCACAGTAACCACTGAGCCACCACTCCAGCCCTGGAAGAGTGTTGTTTTCCACTATTTTAAACATCTCACATTAGAATGATACATTTGTCACAATTGCTGAATTGATAGTACATTAGCCAATGAATTTTAGTTAATGAGTCAATATTCTACATTTATTCAGTTTTACCTCATGTCTTTTTTCTTTTCCAGAATCCTACCAAGCCTTCCATATTCATAGAGCAGTCACATTCTTTAAGTTCTTCCTCGTTGTTGCTTCTCAGATGTGACTTGTTTTGATGACCTTGACATTTTTGGGAAGTAACATTTTTAGAATTTAATAGAATGCCCCTCACTCAGGATGTGTCTGATACTTTTCTTGTGATTAAGCCAAGTTAAAATGTTTGGGAAGGAAGACCATAAAAGAAAAATCTTTCTTTTTAACAGGTTTTTTTTTTAGAGAGAGAGAGAAAATCAGTTTATTTTAGTTTTCATGTGGCTCTGGTTTCCCCCACACTTTGTTGTGTACGTGGTGCTGGGGTTTGAACTTGTGTCCTTGTGCATGCCAGGCAAGCACGGTAACTGCTGAGCCACCACTGCAGGCCAGAAAAATCCTTTTTAAGAAAGAGTAAAGCAATAAAGCTTCCTTTCATCATATGGCTGATGTAATGGATCATCATTTTGGATATGATTGATCATTACTAATGTTCACCTTGGTCAGTTGGGTTGAGGTAGTGTTTTTCAAGTTTTGCCACTCTGAATTTCCCATGGGATTTCAATTAAACTTTCCTTAATTTCAGTCTTTGACATCATGCTTCAGGAAAATTAAAATTTATTTTCAAATATCAGATTGATAAAAAGGATATAATGCTACATAAATAAAAATGGAATATTAATACAATAATAAAACATTATAGAAAAAAATCCCAGTGATGGGAGCTGGAGTGATGGCAAAGTGGTTACAGTGCTTGCCTGGCATGCACAAGGATGTGGGTTCAAACCCCAGCACCACATACACAACGGAGTGTTGGAGCAATGAAAGTCACATGAACAATGAAATAAAATTGCTTCTTTCTCTCTCCTTCTATCCCTCTCTCTCTCTTAAAAAATAATAAAATAAATCCCAGTGACTCGGGAGGCTAGGCTAAACCAGGAAGATCACAAGCTATAGGTCAGCTGGGAAATTTGGTGAGACCCTGTCTCAAAATAAAAAATAAAACAGGGCTAGGAATGTAGCTCAGTGGTACAGCACCCCTGAGTTCAATCCCTGCACCTGAAATAAAATGAGTAACAGAACCTCAAATTATAATGGAAATAAGGTGCCAAAAAGGATGTTTTTGTTTTTGAGGTATTGTTAGCATATTTAAATCACTGAAAACTGAAGGGAGACTCTCACAAAATGCTAAGGTGGACTAGGAGGGAACAAATTGTGTCATATGAAACAACCACATTAAATGTTGGTAAGGATGCAGGGGAACCGGAATGCCACGCTGTTGGGGAGTACACAATGGTATAACAAAGTTAGAAGAAAGGCGCTGTCTCAAAATGCTAAAAAATCAGTCCTTTCACTCCTAGTTGTTTACCTAAGGAAAAAGAATGCATCTGTCCATACAAAGGATGAACTATTGATACAAGAAACAGAGATGAATCTCAAAATACTTATACTGAGTGGAAGAGCCAAATTCAGATGAGTATATAAAACTCTGGAAAACACAAATCAATCAATAGTGACAGAAAGCAGATTAGGGACTGTCTAAAGATAAAAGGGCGGGAGGGAAGAGTTACCAAAGAACTAATGTTTAGGGCTGATGGACATGTCCACTAACTTGATTGTGGTGATCAATTCCTAAGTGTATTCATGCGTCTGATCCCATCAACATATTGCACCCTAAGTATGTGCAGCTTACGATATGCAATTATATCTCACAAAAGCTGTTATAATCTCAGGGGAATATTTTAGAAAAAAAAAACATCCATTTTTTTTAATCTTTTAATGTTCCCATCCTTCTACATGAATTATTCTGATTTGAGAATAATGAAAATAACAAGTTGTTGAAATATGTGAGTTGGTTGTTTAATTTGTAACTTTAGGCAATTTTAATTAGTCCACAATTAAAAATCAATTTTGAAAAAAAGAACAATTTAAAAAGAATGCATTTCACTAGTAAAGAAATATACTTTCTAAATTAATATGGAGTGTGCCTAACTTGAAAAACTCAGTTCCCCAGAGAGAAAAAAAATCAGAACAGAGCTGATATTCTAATTACAGTTCCATACTATATTTACTTTCTATTACTTGTCTAAACTGAAACAAATTCATAATTTGGTTCCACAAATATTTGCACTATTTTGCTTCAAAACTTACTGGATAAAGAAAATGGAAGGATTAATGTTTAATTTGGTAAAATATCAGGCATCTTCAGAATGCTATATAAACTGAACACTCTGCAATGGACAATGAGCTATTAAGTATCTTTAAATGACTATAGGGAAATTACTGCTCCCACACAAATAGCAAAGACATTACTTTTAAATTCCAACATAGCACCAAAACAAATGAATGCTCTAGTTCTCAAAATATGAGTGACAGAAGTTGAAAAATCTCCAGAACACTATGAGGAGTTTCAAAGTATTATAGAAGTGATGTTTGTGTTCCTAAATACCATATTGTGTTATAAGAGTAAAGACATGACAGATGTCTGTTTCTGATGGAGAGTCTCTAAGAGGAATAAATGGTACTGACCTATCGAGTCTGCCCAAGGAGTACTTATATTTACATAAGGAATTTTCTACACTAAATATTGGCAATGCCTGGGGATTTGGAGCATGCTGAAGTTCCACAGATCTGAGGAAGTCTTCCCTGACTTTACAAGCCCTCAGCTAAATTATTTCACTATCTCTAGTGAACTCAGAAGCAAATTTGCCTTTTTCTGCATGCAAAAAGATATAGAAAAAGATTTTGTTTTTATGTACATGACATTTGCAGATTTAAGAGCCACCCTTAAAGATAAACTCTGTTTCTGATGTAGTCGGGCTGCTGATCCCAACTTCTTTGCATGAACCAAATTACTTGGTAGACCTATCAAATTATTCCCAAGGGAGTTAAGAAGTTAAGACAAACACCATATATTTAAAAATAAAATCCTGGTTTCTTTTCTGTAATTTCATGATCACTGGGTCCCGGCATTTTACTCTGGGAAAGACACAGTGTTGAAATCACACAATCAGCAGAGAGAAAAAAATAAAACCATTCAAGAATTGGGGAAACCACTGCATAACACCAGTTGCTAAGTTTGGAAAAGAATTCATATATCCTAAATCTATTGTGCTAACATTTAAGACTTGAAACCATAGCTTATGTAAGCTGCTCCTGTCCTGATTAGAGACTGTTAAAGACTCTGGATCATCAGCATTTCAGCAATAAACAGAATTCAAGAGATTTCAATGGGAAGACTCTGGGGAAGGCCTCAGCCCAGAGAGGGAAGGGATGTTGAGGTTCACGAGGACCAGCATGGTAAGGACTTTTGTTGCTACTAGGGCTGTCACCACCTGGAAGGATCCCTTAATGAGATAGATTAACAACTAAGAAATAAGATTTTTATCAAGTAGGATAGAGATATTTTTAACCACTCCTCCTCTGCCTTCCCAAAGAACCAGTTTTCATCCTCCTAAGGCCATATTGCCACCACTGAGAAGGCATGTTCTAGAGTGAGCTGGCTGCCACCAGAACTGCAGGCTACAGCCCAGAGCAGGAAGGGAGCAGGAGAGAAGTTCCCTGGCTTCTTGTCCACCTGTCCTCCAGCAAGAGAGGAGCCAGCTGAAAAGTCCAAAGGGTCAGCCCCTGGGTCCAAGATCTGGATGAAGATAACAAAAAAAATAACAACCAGAGAGTTTTTCTACACTTCTTACAACTTACGTGGGCTAAAGACACTTTGGGAAAGTCAGATATGTCTTGGTTAAAAATGTGAATTTTGTGTCAGGAACCTTGATTTGAATTCCAGCTCTGTCCTTCTCTTACTGGATAAGGTGAAGGACCATCTTTAAATTCAGCCTCAAAAAATAAAATGAGGCTACCAATACTGATTTCTGGCGGTTGCTTTGAGGGTAAAGTGAAACACCATGTGCAAAGCATTTACTGTTGCACCTGGCTGGGGAGTCACTACACGTGAACCCAAGTGTTTATCATGTGCCCTTTTTCATTCATTCACTCACTGATATTTGCCAAGCACTTACCCCTGCAGGGGTCCATTGTGCTCAGTGGTGGGCATGCATGGAAAACAAAAGACTCTGCCTCCATCACACCTCAGCCTAGTGGAGAGTCCCCGGTATAGATATTCCAATTTTTTATTTGTACTGGGGATTGAACCCAGGGACACTCTACCATTGAGCTACATCTACAGTACTTTTTAAACTTTTTATTTTGAGACTCAAGTTGCCCAGGCTGGCCTCAAACTTGTGATACTCCTGCATTAGCCTCCCCAGTTGCTGGGAATCACCTTCCACATTTGAATCAAAATGCCCAAACTGGGATCTGGGGATCTGGCTCAGTGGTAGAACATGTGTGTAGCATGTGCGAGGCCCTGGAATCAATCCCAGCACCAAAAATACAAATTAAAAAATGAGTCAGGCTGCCTGAATGAAATTGTTTTTACAAAAGAGCCGTCCTAATGCAACAGGTGGAAATCGGCAATGTATCAGTTAACAGAGTTAAATATCTTTTAAATGAATTAATCTCTTGTTGCAGAAATCATCCCCCAAATCCATTAGCCACTTGCTTTGCCAATACTGTGATTCCACAGGAAGATCATGAAGTGATACCAAAACTTCTACAAGACCAGTGACTTGGCAAACTTCATTCTAGCAATTTTTTTTTTTAAAGAGAGAAGGACAGAGAGAGAGAGAGAGAGAGGACAGAGACAGAGAGAATCAATTTTTATTGAGTATTTCACATGGCCTTTGTTGCTCTGACACTTAGTTGTGTATGTGGGTGCTGGGGTTTGAACCTGTGTACTTGTGCATGCTGGGCAAGCGCCATAACTGCCAAGCCACTGCTCCAGCCCCACTTCTAGCAATTTTTCTGAGTCACATCTATAAGGATGAGAGGATGACAATACTTAGCAGCAGGAATTGTCGATGGGGCCAGAAGGTGTAGCTCAGTGGTAAAGCACTTGCTTAGCATGTGTTAGGCCCTGAGTTTGATTCCCAACTGCAGAAAAGGAGTTGTTGATAACTGAATTTTAAAAATTTCATCTAAAGTACTTAATACTCCATCTGGTTCAGATTAGTGTTTAATAAAATCTAGCTATTTAATTATGTCTCTTCCAGGACTGTAATCTTTGTGATTCTGTGTATGTTTGTAAACTGTACCTTCATTAAAATAGTAACGATTTTCAACGTCCATTCCATCTGGTTAAAACTTTCGTAGCTAGTGAAAGAATATGTTGAATTTATCCAGACAATGGTTCAGTATAAATTTAGGATTAATTATATTTACAGTCTCATTTTTATAATTAAATTTGTCATTAACTTATTACAATTAATTAGAATGATTAGTGATCACCTATGTCACAACAGTTTATTTTCAGCATAAAAGTTTTTTGAAAACATGGTTATTTTTAAGCATCTGACTCAACTTTCATGACTAGAATGTATAAAGGATAGAAAATAATTAAAATGCTGAAAACCTTTTAAACTGAAAAAAATTCCACCTTACAAGACAAACTGCCAACAAAAAACAATGCAAAACTGGAAAAAGGAGCAACATAGAAAAATAAAAATTCCCCAAGAGAGCGCCACCTATCTAGGGGAGAAGAAATGTCAGGTGACAATTCTGGTTCCAGCTACAGGGTAGTTATTTCCATTTTACCAGTGAATTGGATTCCTTTACAAAGCCTTTTGGGAGTTACATCACTCTAATGAGAAAAAAGTACTCCCGTGAAGAAGCAAAGAAGATAGATTGGTGCTTTTTAAAGTGCTGATTAAAAAATAAAGTAACAAAATATAAACAAAATGCTCACTAAGTGAAAACTGGCTAGCTTTCATAGCATAATTTAAAGCCTTATCAGGTATTTTCTGCCTGGTACATGCCCCTGTAAATTCTAAACGAACTGCTCAGAGGTTCTACCATGTGGGCCACCCATGGGACACTTCATTTTCTTTCTCACACCTGTGCTTAATGAGTAACATTTTTGCAAACGTGGCCTTTTTCGAGGGAAGGAGAAGGGAATAATTTCATGTCAAAATAATTATATCAAGATCAGAAAAAAAGCTACTGTAATCTATCTCCATCCAACTTACCTAGAGAAGATCATGAAATTTGTAAGTATACCACAGGATCTTAAAATCGAAAGTTCCAGAGGTTACACAGTCCATGGCCTCCCACTAGCAGGGCTGAAGGAGATTAAGAGCAGGGTAAGTGCCAAAGATCTTCAGGAAAAAGGTCCACTGTCATCTCATTAGAACCCTTGGGGTCAAGAAGTCCTTTCTCATCAGGCATAAAATTTTTCCCACCAGATTTGGTGGAAGGAATATTGTTTATAATGTGTTATCTTAAAAGAAACCCGATTTTTCACTTGGAAAAAAAATATCTTTTAAAATGTGTCCCTTAAGTTGTTTTAATTTGAATTCTTCTAAACTGGTAGATCTGATAAACTACTCAAATGAAGCCATTTTAATTCCGATTTCCAAAACCGAATATGCTCTTCATTAATACTGTCCAATAACAAAATAATATTCCTCCCACTCATACACACGTGTACACGTGCTCCTTCTTATTACAAAAGTTGTCTGTAGCTCTAAGAAAAAAAAATCTATCAACTGAGGCAATTCCAAAAAGAAACAAGAGACATCTTCAATGGTGATTTGCTCTGTCTCTGCTACATATGAGCCATCGAAGACTAGGTTTCACTAGTATCACCAGCGTATAAGAAAATCCTCTACTGTAGTTAAGACAAACTTCCTCTTAGAAAAATAAGAAATGAAGACGCATTGTGTATATTCTGATCATTTGAGAGAAAGCCATTAAAACAAAATCAGGAGATATCAAAAGTACAACAGAACAAATATATGCTACTCTCTAAAATCAATTATTTAAAAAACTATATTGAAGTATAATTTACAGAACACTCATTTTAAGCACAAAACTCTGATTTTTAGAAGTTTTCTAATTGTACAGGTAACCACCAGTTTACTTTTAGAACACTTATTTCTATCACCTAAATAAAATTGTTTTGTGTGCATTGAATAGTTCAATTCTCTCCCCAGCACGGACACCCATCCATCTACTTTCTGTCTCTATAGATTTTCCTTTCTTGTCTCCAAATAGAGATTTTGTTTTAAATGAGAGAAATCCAAGTGTTTCCCTCAAATAAAAGGACACTATTTACAGGAGAAGAACCTACCTTGTCAAACTATTCAGAGTTCTTAAGGGAAGCAGAGTTAGTCAGTGTGGTCTTTAAGATTTAATTATCTCCCAGTTAGAGATAATAGACTTAAAGACTTTCAAGGGATTTGGGTAATGAAAGAATACCGTAACAAGCCCTGTTATCTTAACTAAGAAAATGTTTCCATCTACAAAGTTACAACAACAAAACAAAAAACAAAACAAAACAACCTCCCCCCAAAAAAACCAGCTTTCAAGTAAAAGGGTAAATTCTCAAGATTCCTGTAAAATTAACCCAAATATTATGCTTTTGCTTGTAAGACATGAATTTACAGTTTCTTAACCGAATGGTATTTCTATGAGATTGAAATATAAAAGAGTGGGCTTCTACCCACCCCCAAGCTCTCATAGCTATATTATCCTGATATATTTTAAATACAGTAAATATAATAACTTGTCATGGTTTTGGTTGACAAAATACTTTTCTAACCACTTATTTCCTTCCCCCAGAATCTATATTTTAAGAAAGCTTTAGCCTTAGGTTTATCTTGCCTCCATCCTGATTTCCAGGTATCCTTTGCTCTGGAAGGAACACTGGGCTTCCCAGAAATTTACTAAGTGTTTTACAAGGAGCCCTTTTATATTTGAAAGAGAAAACGGTTTTGTCAAGTGATGATGAGAAATTCCAAAAAAAACTAAGCCAGACAGGATTCTAAATTTGGGGAAATCTATGGTGCTCTTTCAACTTGGAGTATTGGTCACAAAGATTCCTCAAGAATTATTTTACACCACTTGCAGGAAACTGATATTTGCTGTGGTTTTTTGTTTTTAATTCCTTACATCAACAAAAACAAATGTTAGTTCTGTGTCTTTAATGTGTTGGGGATTTTATAAGACCATAGAGTTCAAATTACCCCTAAGGCAGTTACTGAAAAAGGAACCTTTGGAGAAAACAGGTACCTTGCAGAAATAAACATATTTTGCTAGTAGCTTTAATATGTTATCAAAGCAAATGAAACATGTGTACTCCTAACCTAAAGAGAAAATGGGGCTTTGACTGTGGAGCTCTCAGGAGCTACTGTGAAAGCTAAGGGCTTCTCCTTTTGAAGACCTTTAAAATCAAACGTGCTTGTGTTTGCCTGGAGGGGTGGTGGGGACCGATGTCATGAGTTGCTAAATGCTAGAGCCTTCTCTGGTTCCCTTTCCATCGCCAGAGTTTAGAAGGAAAGACAGAAGAGTTTTAAATGGTAAGTCGGAACTTCCCACATTCTTGGAGAAAATAACAATTGAAATATAAAAATCGGGTCGCGGGACTGAGGCGGGCGGGGTGGGGGCGGTGCAGAATTACCCGATGAAACTCATTTCTGCAAAACAGAAATTGCTAAGCCAACGCAAGCTGGGATTGCAGGAAGGCAAGACTGTAAAAGTTCATCCCCGTTGCCCCCAGGTTTTAGCGACACTAACAAAGTCTTCATTTTGTGTGTATATGGCACAGTGAACGTGGCAAGGATGCGGGTCCTTTTGTGTGTCCGCAACCAGTCGGACTTTCCAGTTCTCAGCTTGTGCACTACTGATTACCCCTCCAGTGGAAAAAGGCATCCCGTCTTCGGGAAGGAAAGACTTCTCTACATATATAAAAGGAAACTGTTGCTTTGTCCTTTCAAATAAGCAAACAAAAACTACTTCGTTCTCTGAATTTTCCCCAGATCCGCAAAGCGCCCTACAGAACTCCTGGTACTAAGTAGAAGCTCATTAAAGGGTCACTTTTCCCCTCCGCCAACCCTTTCCCGGCAGGCGCTTTCTCTGATCCAGGCAGGTACTGCGCGGTGCAGAGAAGTCTGAACAAGATGCTGGGAAGTCAAAGAAACGGGTCCCAAGCCAGAGCACATTAATCCAAAGAAAGGCAACAGAAAAAAAAAGCCAGCCCCGCCCTGGGACTGCAAAGTCTGGATTCCTACAGCTGCAAGGTGGTGGCTACTTTATGGTTTTTCCTCCCCCACAAAATGCACTTCTGTGAATACAGATTTTTTTTTTCAGAGGTGACGCAATGTCCTTAAACACCACCACCACCACCACCCCCAATTTAAAAAAAAAAAAGGAAAAGGGAAGAGGGGGGTGGCAGCTCGGTCGCTACACACAGCTCCAGCCCCTCCCTTTCCTCCCAGTCTAGTCCTTTACAGTCGCTTCCCATCCCTCCCCCCAGCCCCCAATCGCCCAAAAAGTTTGACGACCGCAAAGGAAACCCAAAAAAAACTTCTCTTGCCCCAGTCCTGGCGGGCGATCAGCATCTCTTTTGTTCGGGGCGAACCCACAGTCCCCCGTGACGTCACCTGGAGCCCGGGCCAATCGACGCGCGGTCGGCGGTGGCGGCGGCGGCGGCGGCGGCGGCGGCGGCGGCGGCGGCGGCGGGAGGGGGTGGGGACATCGGGCCGGTCCCTCCTCCCCTGCGCCCAGGGCCTCGCGGGGGGCGGAGGGGACAGTCCCATATAAGCCCGGGCTTTCGGGACTCGGTCGCTCGCGCTGCACTGGGGGAAGAGAGGGAACCCCCGGCGCGAGCGGGGGAGAAGGGACCTGCAGCCGCAACTTCTCTCCTCTGTCCCTCCACGGGTCCCCTTCCCCATCTGCAGGCTCCCGCTTTCTTACCGGCGGCTCCGCCTCGGTGGCATTGAAAAAGAGTTTTCCCCGCAGGGGAAACCAAACTTGTTGCCCACTTGCCATCTGGCGAGGGCGGCTTCCCCCACATCCACTCAAGATGCTCAGGGGTCCGGGGCCCGGGCTGCTGCTGCTGGCGGTCCTGTACCTGGGGACAGCGGTGCCCTCCACCGGGGCCTCGAAGACCAAGAGGCAGGCTCAGCAAATCGTGCAACCCCAGTCCCCGGTGACTGTCAGTCAAAGCAAGCGTGAGTACTAATCACGGGCTGAAAACGGGCTGTCGCAGAGATGGACCTTCAACACCAACTAAAGTTGTAACTGAAGTTTTGCGCGCGTGCGTGTGCGTGTGTGAGTGTGAGTGCGCGCTTTTTTGAGAGAAACCAGCTGTGGACACAAAAGGCTCTTGGTCTGTGCAAGCGAGTTCTGAGGACCTAGGAGGAGATAATGCATTGGAGGACAGGGGCTCTACAGTGTCCCCCAATGTTCTAATCAGTCTACACCTCCAGATAGACCTTCTATGAATTAATCAAAACTTGCCTTTAAAGAGGATGATGATGTGTGCCTATCAATTTTCCAGCTGGGAGACCTTGCTCTCAAAGCTCACTCTCTTACCGCTGCTTATTTTCTTTGTTACTAAATAATTCATTAAATATTTTCCAAGTGGGGGTGAGAAGAAGATAGCTAAGTAACTGTGTTGTTTCTTACTAACTTGAAAGACATGTAATTGGTTCAGATTGCTTTGAGTCCCCTCAGGAGTCTTCACCAAGAAAAGAGATTGGAATTCCTCTTCCAGTTTTTTAAAGACACACCCTCCCTCTACTAAAGAAAACTTTAAAGTTGCCCTTCTTGACTTAGTTTTCCAAAAGTTTGTTGAACTTCCTTATATGTTTTAAAATGTAATTTCAATAATACGCCTTTTACAGTGTTTCCATTTCTTTGATGTAGATCCCTGGCCAGATGGAAATGACATCATTGTATAACAGTTAGCTAAATTAAAAGAAAAATAAATCTAAATATCTAAGTACAAAAATTGTGATTAACTTCTTGGACAACTACTTTCTATGTCTACATTTTAGTAGAACATCATTTTTAATTCTGACATTCTGATGATTAAGTTTGTTTTCTCCTTGGTGCCCAGACTTATCAATTTAGTTGTTAATAAAAAAAAAATCCATAATTTGGAAAAAAAGGAGGGATGGAAGTGTAATGACTTTTTCCTTCAATTATTTACAGCTGGTTGTTTCGACAATGGAAAACACTATCAGATAAACCAACAGTGGGAGAGAATCTACCTAGGCAACGCCTTGGTGTGTACCTGTTATGGAGGGAGCAGAGGTTTCAACTGCGAGAGCAAACCTGAGCGTAAGTATGGGGCAGGGGTCACTTTGTCTTTTAAGAGATGCAGTGGTGCTTGTTACTCAAACTTAGCATTAAGTAAAACTACACACACCATTTTTTCTAATAGAATTGCCTATTATTTCTTTTTTCTAAACACTTGATGACTGCTCATATGGGCTTTTCATATTCCAATTTTACCTTTAAAACAATGTATTCCAAACTCATTTCCAGACTCTTGTTTTTTCCTTTACTCTTCCAAAGTTTTTAGATGAGAAAATGAAAGATTGTGTGTGTTCTTAAAAAAAAAAAAAGCTTGTAAAAGTTTATTAGAACGTAATCTTGGATCTGGAACTATCAGATTATGAGCCAGAAAACACCTTGGGGCTCTGTATTGTGAAGCTGCTGTTCAGTGAACATTCACTAACCACTTCAAAGTTTTCATACCTTAAGAGCATTGATGTACTTCTTGTAAATTAAAGCAATGCCTTCAGAGAAGCACCAATGAGGCTAAAAATGGAAATCCAGTAGAATTAACAGGGGTCAGTGCCTAGAGGGAGTTGGTCTTTAAACTGCTTGCTTTTTATGTGGACCTGACTCAAATTGGAATCTGAAACCATTTCTTCAGTCTAGCCTCTTATAAGCTGCTCCTTTATACCGCTTTTTCCTGAGAATTCTTTCTGATAGAAATATTTACAAAAAAATTGAGAACTTAGCAGTCAAAAACTGAGGGTTGATTAATGCCAAGAGTAGAATCTATAACTCCGCACCTGGTTTTAAACTTTCAGTAGCTGCTCATAGAATGGAAAAGTGGGTTTTTCTCTGGATGTATTAATGGGCCAGAAATGCTTTCACATATGTGAGGCTCATGTGGACTTTTTACCTCTTCTCAGCTGAAGAGACTTGTTTTGACAAGTATACCGGGAACACCTACCGAGTGGGTGACACTTATGAGCGTCCGAAGGATTCCATGATCTGGGATTGTACCTGCATTGGGGCTGGACGAGGGAGAATAAGCTGTACCATTGCAAGTAAGGAAGACATTCTATAAAATAATGATAAACTGTCAATGTGAATTTCTCTATTAATGTCACTGTCATTCTCTGTTACCCACGATGAAATTCTTCACTTTGAGATTTACCGCTGGTGACCTGGTGCTCTTATGTGGCCACCCCAGCGGTTCTGTCCTTCTGGCAGATGGTTCTGAGAACTGGTGGAATGAGTATTTAATGTGCGTGAATTTATGAGTGTGTGTGTTTGTGTCTGTCTATGTAATATAATCAGGTTGTTCTCCTGGGTTCTATTTCAGTAAGATGTGCTTAGGGGAATTAGAATTTTAAATTACCTGGGTATCTTCAAGCCAGACTGATCATGTGATTATCTGTAGTGATTGGGAAGATGTTCAAAAGGGTGAGTCAGTCTTGTCTTATCTGCTCTTCTTGTTTGCAGTGCAGAGACCTCTTGCATTATCAGAAAGTCTGGTTTCTTTGTGACCAGTAGGTTAATCCAGGAAGCAGATCTCTACTCCCATGGATAATATGGAATGATTAGCCCAGTAGTATGTTCAAGGGGACAGGACTGATTCTCATCAACTCTAGTGTAGCTAAGGCAATCATTCTAGGATGATTCGCTGGCTTAACAGTAGTTCCTATTAATATAGCATTTTATTCATGTTTTAAATATAAATCATCTTAAACATTTCTGTCCAAAAGAACAAATCAGTCCCTTGTGAACAAACACCACCAACTTTCCCTGCAGTTATGGAATTTTCTAGGCAAATCCTAAAACCAATGGTTTATAGTGTTTACTGCCTTGTGAACAGAATAGACTTTCTACCATTGGGTTTAATAGCCTAGAGAGGTGTCAGGATTCCCATATTTTATATGTGGGTATCCATTTTCTTTCCACCAAAATTACATGTCTATCTAGGGTAAAATGCAGGCTATCCATACACCTGAAAATTGTAATGCTATACCATATGTAGCCTTTGCGTTGAAGTAGTCTCAGGCTCAACCAGCTGTGCAAGAGTGGGGGCCAAACCTTCCAACCTTTTTTTTCTCTGTTAGGACTCAATTTTCTGTGATCTCTCTGGGGAACCAGGATTTATGACCTCTTTTTTGCTATTCAGATTTCTCTGTGGTTTCCCATTGTGCTTTAGGCAAGACATTTAATTGAATTGACCCAGAGTGACCAGCCCTGTTAAATTTTCCCTGTAGTAGAAAAGTTGTTCTCTGTGTCTCAGCCTGTTCTGCAAGAAACATGAAATCCTCCCCACATACACACACACTTTAATTCTCTGTTCCACTCTCTCAACACTTGCTTTTTATTTTAAACAGACCGCTGCCATGAAGGAAGTCAATCCTACAAGATTGGTGACACCTGGAGGAGACCTCATGAGACTGGTGGTTACATGTTGGAGTGTGTGTGTCTTGGTAACGGGAAAGGAGAATGGACCTGCAAACCCATAGGTGTGTGGCTCTTTGGATGGATGGGAGGTGCAGTGCATAGGTGTCATGTTGAGTTGAACCCAAATTGCACGTATGTGGACTGGAGATCTGAATTCCAATTTAAAAAATAGTGAAATGGAATTTTATTTCAAATAATGATATGTTACATGATCTTCAATCTTATCAAAAATGTCAGACAACAAAGTACTAATCACACATAGAAGTCTTCATTTTGTTTCAAAAGCACAGGATAGAGTTGAAAGATTGAGGAAGAAGTCACTTCTTTTGTCTATATCTGATCTCAGGACTGAGGTTCCATGTGGCTTAGTGGTGGAGCTCTTGCCTAGCATCTGTGAGACCCTGGACTCAATATGTAGCACTGCAAAATCAAAGCAAAACAAGAAAAGCAAAAAGATGAGCCCGGAGCAGTGGCTCACACCTATAATCCCAAGTTCAAAGCCAGCCTCAGCAACTTCGTGAGGCCTTAAGCAACTCAGCGAGACCCCATCTCAAAATAATAAATAAAAAGGGATGGGGATGTGGCTCAGTGATTAAGTACCCCCTGGTTTTGGTCCCTGGCATGCCTCCCCAATAAGAACCCCCCAAATGTACATGATCTCAGATCCCTCCTTAGTCAAGAATAAATTATTCAAGATAAAAATAATGACACTTTTGACACATTTCCTCATTGAAACATACTGGACCGGAACACATGTGCTGTCCCACCTTGGCAATTTCTTTTCAAAATAAATATTTGTGAGCTTTTCTTAGTCTTTTTTTTTTTTTTTTTTTTAAAGAGAGAAGGACAGTGAGTGAGAGAGAGACAGAGAGAATCAATTTTTATTGAGTTTTTCACATGGCCTTCGTTGTTCTGACACTTAGTTGTGCACATGGGTTGCTGGGGTTTGAACCCGTGTACTTGCGCATGCCAGGCAAGCACCATAACCACCGAGCCACCGCTCCAGACCCTTCTTAGTCTTGATCCTCAGCTGAACCCAAAAAAAGAAGTCCAAAAGTATTTTTGCCTCTCTTTGCTTATCATTTCTCTAATTCGGAGGTTTTTATTTTGCTTTGATGTTGTTTTTACAGAAATCCAAATTTTGAATAGCTTTCCTGTCATCTTATTCAGGCCATTCATAATTCATACTTGGTCACTCATAATTAAGGTTGGAATTTTGCATATGTAGTCTCCCATGGACTAAATGCATACGTACTTTTCATGAAAAGCGCTGGTGGGAAGCTTGAGAGAGAGCTGCAAATGTGCAGTCCACGTGCTCATTAGCACAGAAGTCCTCCCTGCCAGTTCTCCTGGAGCTTCCCTTTCCTTTGGCTGTTCCTCTGTGCTTAGTTCCAGGGCGTGCCTTTCTTTCTGAAGAGAGTGCCACTTAAAAAAATGTGGCTGGAGTTTTTTGCTTACACACTACACTTTAAATTACAGGGAGACAGCACAATTCAAAATAACCTTTTTTTTTTTTTTTCTGTTTTTGTTCCTAACTGTTCTACAGCTGAGAAATGTTTTGATCATGCTGCTGGGACTTCCTACGTTGTCGGGGAAACCTGGGAAAAGCCCTATCAAGGCTGGATGATGGTGGATTGTACTTGTCTGGGAGAAGGCAGTGGACGTATCACTTGTACCTCCAGAAGTATGTGTTAGGTCTTTATGTTGAAGATTAGACCAAATGTTATTTTCTGAATTCCTAGAGAGAATAGTAACTTCAAACGTATACGATACAATAACAGTCCTAGGAGTTTTAGAATGTCAAGAACGCTTGAGTAGCCAATGTATTCTGCATCAAAGGAGACTAAATAAATAGAAAACAGCAATTTTAGTTCAACAAGGTCTTAATGTTCAGATGTTAAATATATCATGATTTGGAAATCAGTTCCCATGTATAATCTAAATTATTGCAGAGATATTTTTCAAGTATTAAGAGAAAAAAATCATTAGAATAGCACACCGATGTATCTTTTTGCATGGGGAAACTATTAACATAGAGATGAACCAAGCACCAAAGGGTTAGGTTTCCTTTTAAGTTTAAAATTTAAATAAGGCATATTCATGAGCAAAATTGATGAAAATAAAAAGTATTTACCTCATAGGTCACAGTTGTCAACTCTAGTGCTAAAGATGGTGCCTCTTATGCAAAGCTTATTAGTGCTATTAAGAAGCTGGCCTCGAGAATCTTTACTGTTCCTTGAATTGTCTTAAAGTATAAATTGTTGCCCTGGTCTTCAAGCCTCCTTCAAACTCACAGCATTTCAAACTAGCAGCAGTTATAGAATTTATTGACCCAAAACAACTATTCATGAGTTTAAAGTCATATCTAAATATCTTGTATCTATTTTGTTTAATCTAGCTTAAAAATTAATTCTCTTACAGTACTCCTCCAAATTCAAATTCTTTGCTAGCAAAAACAAGTCTTATAGAAAGTGATAATGATTCTGTGCAAATATTTCACAGAAACTTATTGGTTCATTATATTTCTAAGACTGTTGTGGCAATATTTCATAGCTAAAGACAAATTTGAAGTTGAATTCTTGTCTATTATTTAAAACTTTTCTAACAGCAGGTTGGCAAAAGTTGAAGTGTCATTCATTCCATGAAATTTTATAAGCACATACCTTGTACAAGGTGACAGAGAAAGGAGGCAAATATAAACTGGACATTAATCTAGTCTTCAAAGAGCACTTTTAGTAGGTCAGAAAGATGAAAAATGATTTTATGTGTTTATTACCTACAAAGCACGGTGTTAGAATTTCACAAGAGATACTGAAAATAGTGGTGAAGAGGTTCAGGGACAGAGAACACTTTTGAGTGGGGCTTGGAGGAAAAGTTCTAACCAACAATCCTTTATTCAGCCTCCAGTCTAGTGGCAGATCCCTGGGGAGTTTGTGTATACCTACATCAACTGTCTAATTCTTATTTTTCTAACCCAGAAGTTGCAGTAATACCTGATTCACAAACAAATCAGATCCTCTGTATTCACATTGTAGCATATGGACATAGCTGGATTGTAATTTAAACACCGTATCTGCCAGATAACTCAGCACATGAACTAATGGTAGTTTAGTTATCAATTGTCATTTTACATGAATAATCCCACTTTTCCATTAAAGCAGTAACTGAACAATTCAAACGAGGCTATTAAATAGGTATTTTAGGGTAGAATAAGAGAACATTTTAGTCAAAGAAATTTTTCCTCCTCCTAAGTAATTTTTTAATATAACAAGTGAATAAAGAGATCATACTGTCTTTTTATGGCTTCATTGAGGCAGCTGCAGGACTTCCTGTTCTGGTTTTCTCAAGAAAGTTCCTATGGAAAGGAAAGACCTGGGAAAACCTGAGAAGAAAAAATGCAGAAGAATAGAATACCTGAGAATGAATTTGGTTAAAGAAACAAACAACAAACAGTGAAAAGTATTTTTAAAAATTAATGGAAGATGATGAACGAGTTTTTTGGCAAACAGAGAGGTGGAAGTAGGCTGAAACACGCAGCTGCCTCTCCATTTAGCCAAGGCCATCCCATCTTTCAGAAGTTTAGTATTCACAGCCCCAGAGCTGAATGTAAACGCATCATGGAAGTATGGGCCGCCAAACTCTGAACTACTATATTCTTTTCTAAGGTGTGAATTGGCTACTTGCCAACTCTACCTGTTTGATGTATTTAAATGCTTCTTTTCTGAAACAGACAGATGCAATGACCAGGACACAAGGACATCCTATAGAATTGGAGATACCTGGAGCAAGAAGGATAACCGAGGAAACCTGCTGCAGTGCATCTGCACGGGCAACGGCAGAGGGGAGTGGAAATGTGAAAGGCATGCATCTCTGCAGACCACGTCCACCGGTGAGGCGCAGGAGGAGCAGGGGATAGGGATGGGGACAGGGCTGAAGGAATGTTTCTGCAAATCCGTCTTTCCCTTGACATGCCCTTTGAGGATTTTAGCCAATAAGCTGAGATCATTTACAGATTATTAGTTGTTAAGACTTTTTTTAATGTCAGGTTTAAATTTTGGAGAAAAATTAAAATGAAATGAAAACAGATCTGGGGGGGGGCGGGCATTAGCTTTAAAAACATGATAGGAAGTGGAGGTGTAGTTCCGTGGTGGAGTGCATGTTTATAAGCCCTTTAGAGGCCCTAGGTGCAATTCCCAGCTCCAAAACAAATAACAATGATTGCTGTAAAATTTTTCAAAAAAGAATTTTTAATAATTTCTGGTATGAAAAAAGTTTTTGTATGGCAGAGGTTTTGTAAGAGTCTGAGGCAAGAAATAC
>PVKS010024669.1:0-30797 GCA_004027875.1 Aplodontia rufa | reverse complement strand
TTGAAAGTTGTTATTATTTAACACTTGAAAGATATTGTTCCACGCTCTTCTAGCCTTCATTGTTTGTTCTGAAAAATCCGAAGTGATTCGAATAGGTTTGCCTCTGAATGTGATTTGGGGCTTTACTCTAGCGGCTTTTAGAATTCTCTCTTTAATTTCTCTGTTATTCAATTTGTAAATGATATGTCTTGGAGAGTTTGTCCTCTGATTGGGTCTATTTGGTGTTCTATAAGCATCTTGAATGTGGTATTCCGGATCAATCGCCACATGAGGAAAGTTCTCGCTTATGATTTCGCTTAAAAGGTTTTTGAATCCTCTTGTTTGCTGTTCAGGGTTTTCTTCCAGCTCAATGATTCTCAGATTATTATGCCTCAACTCATCGAATTCTACTTGGAAGTTTTGATTATGTAAAGTAAGCTGTTTATCTCGCTTTTCTTCTTTGATTTCTATATTGTTTAGGCGATCCTCATTATCCGATACTCGTTCTTCAAGCGCTGAAGATCTATATTCATTAGAGTTTACTCTGGTGTTGGTGTCTTCCAATGAAGCTTTGAGTTGGTTAACCATGTTTTTCAATCCTGTTAGCTCTGCTACATCTCTTTTCAGAATGTCAATATCCCTGTACAGCTGATCTTTCATCTCCTGGAATTGATCCTTAATATCTCTGTAGATTTTGTCTCTCATCTCTTGGAATTGCTCTTTGATCTCTTTCCTTAATTCCTCTCTCAACTCTTTGATTGCATTACTAATCTTTGTGTTGACACAATGCCTTTGGTTTTCATCTAGGGCCCCAGCTATGAGATCCTTAGGTGGAGAAGACTGGATTGGAGAAGTATGTCCTCTTTTCCTCATTTTTGAGATAGAGAGCTTGTCTTTTATTTCAGCCTTGATAGTCTTGTTGTAGTAACTGTAGCTTCTTATGACTTTGCTTCATTGTGTAGAGGAGTAATTTGGTCGATCTAGACCTAGAGATGCCAGACAGATCTATGGGAATTTGGAAGGCTATAGGTGCCAAAACTATTCCGTTCCAGTTGACACCGAGTAGCTGATGATTAGCACCTATAGTGACCGCTTTCTTTGAGAGAACTCTGACTGTGTAGTATGGTACCAAGCAAGTAGCCGTTTTGAGGAGTTACAAATTCTTCAAGTGATGGGATCGCTCTGATTTTGGGGAGAAGGTTTGACACGAAGTCAGGGAAGTGATTTGGGGAGGTATAAAAGCACACCTGTTACCAAGTATTTGGGAACTAGGGAGTGGGGTGGAGTAGGTTATTTTTATAGGACTGAGGAGTACGTAGGACTGGGGAGCTGGTAGAGTAAAGACTGGGGGTAAGAATGATATAAAGAAGCTTAAATTAAGGAATTACCAGAGTAAATTGGAGAAAAGAATTAGCAGTAGGGTTAACTAAGACTTGGAAACCTGAAACAATAAGAACCAATCACCATTACATACACACCGGTAAGTATTTACATCCACCTCCACCAGAATTCCGAGTTGGTCATAAGTCAAGAAAGGAGCAGAGGAAATGGAAGGGAAAGAATGAAGAGAAAGAAAGAAAAAAAGAAAAAAAGGAAAAAAAAAACCCCAACAACAACAAGAACAACAACAACAAAAAACCCTGAAAACCCCACAGTAATGTTAAAAATTTCGAATATCTTATTTTTCAGGCGGAATCCCGTTTAACAAAAACAAAAACAAAAACAAAAACAAAACCCAAAAACAACAACAACAACAAAAAACACCTCCAATAAAAATGCAACACTAGCTGTTACAGTTCCGAGAATTTGACCCTTAAATCCAGAGGTATGTATCATTTGGTGGTGTAATGAGACCCAGGATCAGGCTGGGAATTTTTCGGAGTTGAGCTTGTTTGGGGAGAAGCGAATTGGTTGAGTCTGGTGACCTGGATTTTCTTAGAGGATTTCCTCTGAAATTTTTTGTAGTAAAGGGGTATTTGACTCCCCCTGGGCAGAAGCCTGAGTTGGTTGTTTCCAGCCAATCTACACTCCAGATATTTCTTGGGTCTGGGGCTCAGAAATTGTAGGTAATCGAGTTGCTCCTTTTACAGAGGCCGTGGGACTCTGATTGATCCAATCAGAGTGGCTAGTCTGAGTATCACTTCCTCAGGATCACTGGTGGCCCACTCTGCGTGTCTTGTGAACCCCGGAGGACTCAAGAGCTGTTTAGTGCTGTTGGCTAAGGACATCAGGGAAAGGTCCAGATCTTTCTAGAGTTTTGTGATTCTCCGTTACAAGCACTAGAAGGGGACCAGCTTGAGGTGCCCAGGACTCCACAGTCTTGGTTACGTGGGGAACTCAGAGGCTTAATTGAAACCCAGGCTGCCCCATATATTCCAAGCTTCTTGCGGCCGGTTACACTCCGGGGCTAGGGGAGGAAGACTCGCCCCGCCCACAGGGACACGTCACAATGGTGACGGGCCGCTGACTAGATTGATAGCAATCTCTCCCCAGCGCTTTCTGCAAGTCTAGGCAAAGCAATGAGCAGGCAGTTCGCAGTGGTGCTTGGTCATGAAATTCAGATCCTTCCTCTGTTTCAGGTTGTGTGCCTTTGCCCGGTGCGGCGCGGCGGGGCGCAGCGCAGCGGCCTCTCTGGGCAGGTCGCCCCGCCCCCTGGCAAGCACGCCGCAGTTCACCGGACGCGGTGTAAATTGGCTATTGAGTTGAAAATATATCTGGGCTTAAATCGGAGTTCATATATATGGAGGGCTATCAAAACTGAGAGTTCACAGTGAGCCGGTGCAGGAAGGTCGTCACTGTGTTTCGCAGGGCAGGTTGCCCCGCCCCGGCGAGCGCACCTCTGATACTGCAGCTGCCGAGCTCGCAGGACGCGGTGTAAATTAGCTAATGAGCAGAAATATAACTGGCCTTAAAACCGAGTTCATATATATGAAGAGAGGTCCAAATAGGGAGTTGGAGGCCAGATTAGGGGATCTGACCAGGGGTAGCTTGGTCCCCCGTGAGGAAGTTCCACTCCCACTGGGTGTGGGGGTGGCCCCGCGTTTGGCAGCCGCTTCCTCGTTTTGTTTTGTTTTGCTTTTTCTTTTGGGTTAATGCTCTTCACTTTTCCTTTGGGGTCAAAGAACTAGCAGGAGGCAATGCCTGCCCATTCAGGGAAAATCGTCCTACCGTGGGAATCCACGTGCCGACGCGCCACCTGTGCTGACTCTCGGGAGCTTCATGGGGTCAGTGTCCCTGGGATAACCGCCATCTTCCTTCTCTGTATGATGTATTCTAATGGATGTTCAATGTGCAGTTGAGAAATAATATACTCTGCATCTGTTAAATGGAATGTTATATACGTGTATTAGATCCATAGAGTAAACTTTGAATATGATTTTTTCTTTTGGATAATGATTTTCTGTGTGGATGATCTCTGTATTGCAGAGGCTGGGTTGTTGGAGTTCCTTACTGTTATTGTATTTCTGGCTATCTCTATCTTTACATTCATCAATATTTTGCTTATATATTTAGGTGCTGTGTCATACATAATCAAAATTGTAAATATCCCCTTGCTATACTCACATTTGTATCATTATATTATGACCTTGTTTATTTCTTGTTACACTTTCTAAGTTTAAGTTTATTTTGTCTTCTATAGGTATAGCTATACCTCTCTTTTTTGGTTGTTATTTGCATGAACTACTTTTTCATGTCTCCACCTTCAGTCATTGAGTGTCATTGCATGTTAATTCATGTGGGAGTCTTTTTTTTTTTTTTTAATATTGATCCACTGTATATCTTTTTGTTGTGGAATTTAATGTATGTATATTATAGATAGTTATTGATCTGCAGAAACTTTGTACTGTCATTTTGTTAATAATTTTCTAGTTGTTTAATAGATCCTTTCTTCTTCTCCAAGCATATTTTCATTCCTTTCAATAATTTGTGTATATAATACTATTCTTTGCTTTTTGATTATCATGAGGATTACAAAAATCATGGTTATAATGGGCAACTAAAACTTGATAAGATTTGACTTTTTTATTGGTTCAGTATAATCATACATAATATTAGGGTTCATTTTTACATAACTATACTAGCATGGAATATAATTTGCTCCTAGTCTGTTCCCAGTACTTCCTCTTTTCCCTCTTCTCCTCATTCTCTTTTTTCTGCTCCACTGATCATCTATTTATTCACAATTTTTAAAATTGTTACATTATGGATATACATAAAGGAGAAAATCACTGGGGTATATTCATATACGTACATAGGAAAGTTTGGTCAGATTCATTCCCAGGTTCTTCCCTTTCTCCGTCATTCCTCCCTCCCCATCAATTCCCTTTCTCTGCTCCACTGATTTCTCTTCTATCTTCATGGAATTCCCCCACATCTTTTCCTAATTTCACCCCTTATTTTACTATAACTTCTACATATCAGAGAAAACATTCAACCTTTGGGTTTTTTGATCTGGTTTATTTCACTTAGCATAATGTTCTCCAGTTACATCCATTTACTAGCAAATGCTGTATTTTTTTTTATGACTGAGTAAAGCCCCATTATATATGTATACCATATTTTATTTATCCATTTGCCTACTTAGGGTCTCTTACATTATTCCATCATTTGGATATTGTGAATTGTGCTGTTATAAATATTTGATGTGGCAGCATACTTAAAGTTTGCTGATTTTAGATCTTTTGGATATAAATCAACAGGTGGGATGACTGGGTCCTACGGTGGCTCCATTCTTAGATTTTGAAGAATCTCCATACTGCTTTCTAGATGGATTGTATGAATATGCAGCTCCACCAACAATGTGTTAATATATCTTTTCCCCACGTTGTCACCAACATTTATTATCATTATTATATGGGTTCTTAATAATTACCATTCTGACTGGAATGAGATGAAATTTCAATGTAGTTTTGATTTGCATTTTCCTGATTGCTAGAGATGTTTCACATTTTTCATATATTTATTGGCCATTTATATTTCTTCTTTTGAGAAGTCTCGTTTTAGTTCTTTTGCCCATTTATTAAGTGGGTTATTTGATATTTGGTGTTAAGTTTTTGAGTTCTTTATATATTCTAGGTATTAATACCCAATATGAGAAGTAGTTGGCAAAGATCTCTTTGCATTCTGTAGACTCTCTCTTTATGCTCTTAATTGCTTCCTTTGGTATGCAGGAGCTTATTCTTTTCTTTTTATTTATTATTTAATGCCATCTATTATGGTTTGAGTGTGAGGTGTCCTTCCAAAACTTGTGTGTGCCAATGCAGTAAAGTTGAGGTAAAATAACTGGGTTACAAGAGCCTTGACCCAATCAGTGAGTTAATCCCCTGATAGAGATTTACTGATGACTATATACAGGTAGAGTGTAGCTGGAGGAGGTGGATCATTGGGGGGTGTGCCTTTGGGATATACATTCTGTATCTGGCATGGAGTCACTGTCTCCACTGCCTTCAACCATGCCTTCTGCCATGATGTTCATCCTCACCCTGGGCCCCCAGGAGTGGAGCTGGCTTTCTATGGACTAATACCTCTATGGAGTAATACCACGAACCATCCAAATTAACTTTGCTTCCTAGAATTGTTCTTGTCAGATCCTTAAGTCACAGCAATGAAAAAGTTGAGTAAAACACTACCCTACTTTCTGATTTTTGGTTTTATTTCTTGAGCATTAGGATTCTTTTTTTTTAAATTTTTTTTGAGAGAGAGAGGGTAAGAGAAAGACGGAGAGAGGGAATCAACTTTATTTAGCTTTTCATGTGGCTTTCATTGCTCTGACACTTTGTTGTGTTTGTGGTGCTGGGGTTTGAACCTATGTCCTTATGCATACCAGGCAAGCACAATTCTGCTGAGCCACCACTCCAGTGCCTTTAGGGTTCTTTTAAGAAAATCAGTTCCTGTACTAATATGTCAAAATGTTGCACCTACACTGGACTAAATCAGAGTATGAATTTTCAAAATTGTTTGTAATGATCCTATGGATTTCGGTACAGTTTGTGGTGGTAGCTCCTTTCTCATTTCTAATTTTGTTAATTTGCATCTTCTCTCTCTTTTTGTTAGTTTGGCTAAGGGTTTATCTACCCTTTCAAAGAATAAATGCTCAGTTTCATTAATCTTTTGCTTTTTTTAATGCTCAATTTCAGTCTTATTTTAGTTATTTCCATGTCATCTACTGATTTTGGTATTATTATGGACTTTTTCTAGGGACTTTATTTATTTATTTATTTTTAAATGTAAATGCTATAACCTTTTTTATTAGAACTGCCTTCATACCATCCCAGAGATTGTAATATGTTAATCTCTATTCTTATTTGTTTCTAAGATTTTTTTATTTCTCTCCTGACTTCACTTCTGAGAGCCATTCCTTTTTCACAAGTGTATTATTTAATCTCCAGATACTGGAGTGGTTTGTATTTTTTTTATCTTATCATTGATTTCAAATTTCATTCCATTATGATCTAATAGTATGCAATGATTTATCTTTTTTATTGTATTTGCTAATATTTGCTTTGTGCCCTGTTTTAGTGAATGTTTGCTGAGATAAAAGTGAGTTCAATGGTCAATAGGTGAAATATTCTACAGATGTCTTTTTGGTTCATTTTATTAGTAGTACTTTTTAGTTCTGGATGACCCATCTAATGGTAAAAGAAATGGATTATTATATTGGGGTCTATTTGTATCTTCATATTGAAAAAGGTTTATTTTATATATATAGACGCACCATTGTTTGGGGCATAAATATTTCTAATCCTTATATCTTGTTATTGGATGCTTCTCTTAACCAGTATAAAGTGACCTTCTCTGTTTCTTATCATTAATTTTTGTTGAAAGTCTACTTTTAACATGATATGAGAATAGCTACTTGTATTTGATTTTGGTTTCTGTTTGCATGGTGTGTATTTTCCCATCCTTTCACCTTAAGTCTGAGGATGTCTTTGTAAGGTTAGTCTTTTATAAACAATATATGGTTGTGTCTTGTGTTTAAACCCAATCTACATACCTATGTCATTTGATTGAAGAGTTTGTCTATTTACATTGTGTACTATAGAGATAGATTTTTATTTCCTGCAATTTATTTCCAGTGCTTAATTCAGACTTGATTTTCCTGTAATTGGCTATTCTTCTAGTGCAATACATTCCTTGAATGTTTTAATTTTCATTTTTTCCCATAAAATATTTCATTGAGTGTATTTTATAGTGCAGGCTTAGTGGTTATGAATTCTTATTTTCTGCTTATCTTGGAAGGATTTTATTTCATTTTCAATTCTGAATGATGATTTTGCTGGATATTGTAGTCTTGGTTAGCACCCATTTTCTTTCAGGGCTTGACTTTTAGGATATGGGTTTAGAAGTCAGTTGAAATTCAAATTAGTCTGCTTCTAAATGTTATCTGTCATTTTTCATTTGTAGATTTCAAAATTCTATTCTTATTATATACATTAGATTTTTAAAAAATTATAATGCATCTTAGAAAGGATTTAAAACTTTTTTTTCTATTTGAAGTTCTATGTCTCTTGAATTTGGATTTTGATCTTGTTCTTAAAATTGGGAAACATTTCTAATATTATTTTGTAGGTTGTGTATTCCTTCAGTTTGTATTTTAGAACTGCCTTCTATAAATGTAAATAACATAAAGTGTGATAAAAATCAAGTATAAATATAATACAGAGTGAAAATGTGAGTGGAGGTACAAGGGACATGTTAAGAAGAATATAGTCTGATAATTAAAGTGATTTTAGACATTTGTGGATAAATGGATCCCTGTATAGTGAAATTGTGATTGAAAATCACTGGAATTAAAAGATCTAAGACTGATGGAATCAAAGAGATGAAAGTAATTAAACATGAGCATGACATTGTAAAGATGAGAGATCTATCTAAGGCTAGAATTATAGAGCTTAAATTTATTCAAGATTAAACACATTGATTGATCACACCTTTTTTGGTATTGTTAGGTAGTAGCTAGTGATGAGCAGTGAAATGCTTGACAAAGCAACAGGTTTACTCCTGAAGTTCTCTTTAAGCTACTGCCAAGGCAGATAAGCAATGGAAAAACATTAGTACACAAATGTTGATAAACAAAAGCAAAAGAGATAATGGGGAGGTGGAATGCCTCAAGAATAAAGGATCTATGGGACTATCTCTTGACAGTACCCATAAAAGTTGAGATGAAACTAAACGCTAGAGGTGCCAGGTGTTTTTTACTAGATCAGGAGGAGGTATTCCTTAATAGCTCAGGTGTAACTTTTCACTGCTGTTGACTCCAATGCCCACATTAACATGAGATTGACTAGATGAAGTCCCCCTAAAATAGGATGACTACCAAGACAGTTCTAGAGAGGACCAACTCAGGTCAAAAACTCCACCCTCTGACATGAAGGAGGAGTTGAATACCTGATTGGTGAAGGCTGCTAAAGGAGAGACCCAAATTCCAAAACAACCATCAAACAATAATAAATTTAGAGAGAGGATTGTCTCCTTTGTCATTCTCTGCTCAGAGACGGCCCACTCTCTCTAGAGAGTGCTTTCTGCTTGAAACTTACTCCACTTTTACTTTACTTTTACCTCTCACTTATGATAAAATTCTCTTGCATGACTTTTGGTGTCTGACTTTAAATTTTCTTTTGTCAGAACACAAGAACTGAGGTTTGGAGTTTCAGCTCCCTGCTTTCTTGTGACAGTATCTTTAGGGAAATATCCAGAGAAATGAATTTTAAGCCTTTCATGTTTAATAAGGTGAGTAATATGATCCACATTCCAAATAATATAAATTAAATAAGATTAAGAGCAAATTAAAATATCACTGTCATTAGGATTAGATTTAATAAGTTATGGAAGAATCCTTGGAAATTCACATCCAGATTTATTCATTAAAGAATTGAATGATGGTCCATGTACAAATATGTAAAATGTGAATTGTTTATAATGGGGAAAGACTGCAAAGTTTAGAACATTTATCAATCAAATTTATTCAAACCTTGTCTAGTTCATATTCCATGTGTAATACAAAATTTTCAACAGAAAAAAGTATTTAAGTCAAGATGTATTCCTAAATTCACTGTGCTTACATAGCATTGAGCTCGTATAACATTGAGTAAAGTCAAGCTTAAATAAAGTTGTAGGGCCTACTCTTTCAGGAAACATCCCTAAAGAACAGATGATTTCTGTGATATCTTGAATTCTGTAATTTATAATCTTGATATACACTTCCTTATTTAATGCATTGACCATTGTTTTATGTTCAGAACTTCCCCAGTTATTATCTGACTAGAAGAATGCATAATTACCAATATCCTAAAATTTCCTTTGTTATAGGGTTTGGGGGTGGGTATTAATTGATTTAATGGGCATAGTGTTTGGCATAGAGTTCCTTAAGAATTGGTTAAATTATTGTTTATATATGTCTGGACTGTGATATTAAAAACTCAAAGGGTGATATTCCTATCTTATCTCTAAATAGCATTTTGTGATACCTCAAATCATTGCATTAAGGATTTAGTGAAATTAAGAGTGTGAAAATTGTTTTTTGTTGTCCTAAGAATGTAAACAGGTACCATTGTACCACTAAGACCCAAAAGGCAATTTAGAATTTTGTTACTGGGATGCTATGTTAATTTCCTATTTGAACATTTCCCACCTCCTAGAAAACTGAATTCCAAGAAGCATACTTCATCACTAAATGAAAGGACAATATATACAAGTCTTTATTTCCTAATTTATCTTTTTCTTTATTCTGCTGATTGATGTTTCAATATACTGTTTGGCTAAAAGCAAACAAACAAACAAACAAAAAACAAAGAACTTATCCTGAAAAGTTAAAATAATTTTTAAATCTAAATAACTTTCCAAGATTGAATTGGTTTTTCTTATTCTGAAAGCAGTTACGTAGCAGTAAAAATACATAGTTATCTATAATCACTTAGACACAGATAACAGCCCAAACTCATATTAAGATACATTAATTCGATAAAAGAAAATCCTTCAAGAGATTACCTAGAATTTAATGCAAAAGTCAAACACCCAACATTTGAATTAAATAGTTATGCAAGAAAAAAATGTATACAAAAGTAAATTCTTAAATGGTTGTCAGACTCGTGTATTAGACCCAGCAAAGGCACAGCAACACATAATCTAAGGCAACCATAGATCTTTGGGTGGGGGGAGGGAAGAAGTGGGAGGTAGGGGAGAGGAAGTGAAGTTAGAGAGGGATCTAGGGAGACAATCAACAATGTAGCATACTCTTTACCCCCCTGAGAATCCAAATAATACTTATGCAATCATTGCATTCTGGAAAATTCAGAGTCTAAGCATTTATATCGCTTATAGGTGTGAAATGTAGAACAATCAAGAGATTGGGGAGCGGGTGATGTGGGGGTAATACTGATTTAAGAACAAATGCATATCATATTAATAGTTTACATGCATTTATGATTGTATAACGACTCAAAACCTTAATAAAAAATTTTAAAAAATAAGATTTGGATGAGGAAATTTACCCAAATAAAAAAAAAACCAACCCCCCCAAAAGATAAAGTATAATATTAATTCATTAATTTAAGGTAATCACCATAAAATTGCATCATATTCAATAGCATTGATGGGCTTTGTTTCAGTATCACCTGAGAAACAGTGTTTATGACCCTGGAATCTGGTTCTTGTCTTTCAGGCCGTATGGCTTCCCTGTATGTTCTAGGTGAAGCAATCTGTGTTATGAATAGCATGTAGTATTTTTGTGTTTTTATTAAAGCATTTATCAGTAAATATTAAAATGAACTGAACGGAGTGTATGGTTTTTTAAAAAATATATTTCTTTTAAGTACAAGAAGCATTATTATTCAGAATCATTGCTGGAAAAAGGAAATGATGGTATTGAACAACACCCTAGAAATTTCTGTACATAAATTATGTAGACAGAAATGCCTTTTCAAACTATGCAAGAATCAATAAGAGAAAATAGTCTGCATTTTAGAAGCATGAAATTGACTAAATCAACAAATGATTTAATACCTGTCTTTTTATTGTAAAATTTGGACGCAAATGATATTTAAAATATCTATTATGAAAAAGTTGTTAAGTTTTAAAACTTAGAACTTATACCAAAGTAAAGATCTGGTAATACAATTAGCTATGATTTATGAAAACAAATTCATAAATTTTGTGGTTATTTGGTGTTGAGCAAACAAAAGAAATTTTGGAAAATTCACAAATACACGGAAATTAAACAACATGCTCCAGAACAACCAAAAGGGTCAATGAAATTGACCAAATTATGCTACACACATAAATGAATACACTACAGTGAATTTCACTTTTAAGTATAAAACACAAATGTAAATTAAACTACAAATAAATAAAAGGAAGACCTGTGAAACAGAGGAAGAGAAAGAGAGGGAAGAAGGAGTGGAGGGAAAGGAGAAGTACTTGGGATTGTGGTGGATCAAATTTTTTCCCATTCTTTATGATTATGTCAAAATGAACTTCAATATTATATAAAAACATAAAAATACTGAAAAACAGAGAAAAGTAATAAATATTCTACTGTATACCACTAGAGAAATCACCTAATCATAATGGGAGACAAAAAGAAAGGAAGGACCGAAGGCTCCCCAAAACAACCAGACAATAAAGAATAGAATGGCATAGTAAGTCCCTATCAATGAATAATTAACTGGAGTGTAAATTGATTAAACTATCCTAACAAGAGACACAGAATGGCTCATGGATCATAAAACAAGGGTTAACTATATTTTTCCTAGAAGATATTTATTTCATCTTTAAGTATAGACTGAAAGTGTATATGTTGAAAACATTCCATGCAAATGGAAAAACCAAAAGTGAGCAGGAATGAACTTATTTAAGATAAAATGGACTTCAAGTCAGAAGGTGTAAAATGATTCAAAAAGATCATTATTTGATGGTGCAGGAGCAGTTAATCAAGAAGATACAGCAATTGTAAAGGTAAATGCATCTGAATATATGCAGCAAAATATTAATAGATCTAAAGTGAACAATAGAGCATAGGGGACTTTAATAATCAACTTTTAAAATTAGACAGATTATATAAACAGGAAGTATTGGTCTTAATCTACATTCTAGAATAAGATACACAGAGAGCATTCCACCTACCAGTATCAGATTATATGTTCTTTTCAAGAGCACATAAAATGTTCCCAAGGATATATTGTTTGCTAGGTCACACAAAGTTCTTAGTCAATTTGGGAAGATTGAAATCATGTCAACAACAATTATATGACACTAGAAATCAATAACTATAGAAAATTTGGAAAATTCACAAATACATGGAAATTAAGCATGCTCCTGAACAACCAAAGGGTCAAGGAGAAATTTGAAGTGGGAATTGTGAAATGTCCTGATCAGATAAAAATAGATATACAATGAACAAATTTATGGGGTGCAGCAAAAATTCTAACAGTGAAGCTTATTGCAAGAAATGTTTATATTAAAAAAAGAGTAAAAAATATTTCAAAATTAAAAATCAAGGAACTAGAAGAACAACAACAAAGTAAGCCCCAACTCAGCAGAAGATAGGATCAGAATTAAATGAAATAAAGACTAGAAAATAACACAAAATACCAATAAAATAAAAGATAAATAAAATAAATAAAAATTAAAAATCATTAGTTAGAAAAGCTAAGAAATAAGAGAAGATTTAAATAAATATAATCAGAAGTGAAAAAATGAGACATTACAACTGATATCAGAGGATCATGATACTTTTATGAAAAATATCATGAGAATAATATGAAAAAATACTTGCCAACAAATTGGGTAACATAGAATAATTGAATAAATTCCTAGAAATATACAACTTACTAAGACTGAATCATCAAGAAATAGAAAATATGAACAGACTTACAATTATTAAGACATAAAATTAGTCTTATATCAACAAACAAAAAATTCCCAAGACATGATGTATTTGGGCCATAATGCTGAAATCTATGATCTTGAGTGTTGAAATCTCAAAAGTTCAAAATCCTAAAAATATAGTTCTGGGAGAATAATTTAAAATTTATTAAAAAACACTTATTTACCTTTTCAAAAGGGGTTTTAATGAGATACATGAGAACACATCATAGGGGATTTTATGCAAAAAAAAAAGACAATAATAACATACTTTTTTCAACCATAAACATTCAGGTATAGTAATGACAGTGCTATGGACATATATTATGAGCATACCAAATATATTAAAAAATAAATCAAGATCAAAATGTGTAAAAGCATCTCTCTATTGTTGGTTAACTCTGGATGCCCAGTTTTAGAACTGTCTTTTGATGAGATTGATCAAAATCTTTGCTGGGTCACCACCAAAAATACAGGTGCCCAAAGAGCCAAAGCTTTGAGAAATTTTATCTTTCCAAAATGTTGATGTACAGAAAGGAGAGCTCTTCATTTATTGGGAAAAAGGTCTATGTTTTTATATGCATACACCAAGTTTATATATAAAGTCAATATTGTGATAATACACTTTCATGGTGTGAAAGTTGCAAATAATGCATAAAATGAATTATAATTATAGTCATATAATTATAATTATAATATTAGAATATAATGAATTATACTTCATTTTATAGTGATGTTTATAAAATATATCATTATAATTATGATAGTAATTCAATTTATAAATATAATTTTACAATTATTATATTCATAGTGTATACCTCTAGTATAAGAAATTATGTGAAGAATCATCATAGTAAATTGTAAAAAGTAATGTAGACAAATTAAAATAGTGGGGAAAACTCTAAAAATGAAAAATAAATTTTGACAAATGAAAATGTCTATTATAGGAATAGATGATGGGCAATTATACAGAGCTAGTCCATAAGACATGGACTACATTTCACAATCATTAACTATATTTTGAAACCTTGCCGTGGTGAATAGATGCTGTTTTTCTTTTACAGCATGGCTCTCCTAGGAAAATATGTTTATATTCACTTTCTATGTATGTAGCAGTGTTCTTTTTAAAATTCTTCTGTGATTTGATTGATATGATGGTTCCCTAATAAAAATTTCTATCTTTTTTGCTTTAGTTTTATGCTATTGTGGGTACACAGAAACACATAAGCTAATATACAGAAAACATTTGGTGAAATAATATTATTGATTGCTTAAGTGTTTTTTGTCCTATTTTGCACATAATTTTTTTTTTTTTTAAAGAGAGAAGGACAGTGAGAGAGAGAATCAATTTTATATTCAGTTTTTCACATGGACTTTTGTTGCTCTGACACTTAGTTGTGTACTTGGGTGCTGGGGTTTGAACCCATGTACTCACGCATGTTGGGCAAGTGCCGTACCACTGAGCCACCACTCCAGCCCCGCATGTAATTATTTTTGAACCAATCAGGAACTTGACTGGCTTCTTCAGGCATTTGTAACCTTACTACATTAAAAGTTCCTGGAATTTTATAAACTGGAAGGAATGCTAATGCATTTGCATGATGGAGTTTTATCATATTTTAATTGGTGAATTATAATTATATGTAATAGCGGAATTCATTATGCCATGTTCATATAAGCACATAACATAATTCAATCAATCTCATCCTCCAATACTGTCCATTTCTCTGATCTGCTTGCTCTCTTCTGCTAATCTCCCTTCTATTATTTTTTAAATTAGTGCATTATAATTATATATAAATGGGATTTATTGTGGTACATTCATAGATGAATATTGCATAATTTACTAGATTTAAGAATATATGCATATCATATTGTTACTTTGGATGCATTTTTGATTGTACAAGAACTAAATTTCTTAATTAAAAAAATAAAAAGGGCTAGGGATGTTGCTCAGTGGTTAGGCACCCTTGGGTTCAATCTCCAGTGCAAAATATATACACCCAGTTGAATCAATTATTTCACAAAAGACTCAAACATTAAATGGAAAGTATGTTCACCAATAAAATAAAAAAAAAAGAGAAGAAAGTCAATTTTGGGATTTAAGCATTCATGATTTCCATTTTTAGGATTTTAATTTCAATATTGTCATTTTCAGGATTTCAGACTTTTTAGAAATTCTAGACTACAGGGTAGATCTTTCAGGATTTTACCATTTAGGATTTGGTGCTGGAATTGTGTCTTTGGGGCTTATGATCAATACTGGGACATGATGATTTCACTGATTAATTCTATCAAACTGTAATGGGACAAATGAGGCATGATACCCAAGGAATTTCCAGGAAACAGGTTTAATTCAGCTGCAGCTTGGCCTGAGGGACAGAAAACTCAAATCACAGGCCAGGAGAAGGGTTGTTCCTACACATTTATATTTTCTTGGGGGATCACAGAGACAGTACCTGCTACGGTTTGATTGACTAATGGTTAAAGTTCATGCAGTAATTAGCTCATCTGTAAAAATGGGGGCTGTAGCTTTATGACAGAATAAGTGAGGAAAGGTAAAATACATCCCTGGTTTGGTTTTTAACAGCCCTGCAACTGTTCTTTGTAACTGTTTCTCACCTCTCCTCCAGCTTCTGTAAGACCCAGGAAACCACAACCCTCACTGCTGCCTGGTTGTAACAGTGTTTTTTTGTTTTTTGTTTTTTTAAACAGGAAACTGGTTAAAAGTCATAGTAGCATAATTTGGGTGAGGGTTTTGGGTAACAGGGTTCTCAGGTCTTTCCTTATTTCCAATATTCCTCTCTATCACAAAACCTTTAGAGATAATATCAACCTTTCTCAAACTCTTAAAAATCAGAGAGGAGGGAAATCTTCTAAATTCCCTACATGACACTAATATTAACTTGGTATTAATTGTTTCCATGTCTTATAATAAATTATTGTACTTATTTAATTTTTTTGCTCTAACTTTCATAGTGAAAATAGGTGGTTTACATACCAACATTACACTATTATAATATCCTGAAGTAGATTGAACAAGTACTGCCATTAATGAATTTCTTACTTTCAGATAAGTTCATGACACTTATTAATATCTTTTTAAAAAGACAGGGTTTGATGATAATTTGGTACTCTTTATCTTTTAATGATACACATTTTGATCACCATTTGCATCCAATTTTAAATCAACTAAAAAAACTCGTGTTGCTGGCTAAAATAAATGATTTGATTTTCCTTCCAGAAATGTACTATGATTTTTTCACATTAATTCTTTTACAGATTTCAAAGGCATTCCTGGTTGTTCCACTTTATGCATAGAAATGTGCCAGGTTGCCATTCATTATTATTATTGTCACTTCCTTGTTCTCTCACTGATTTGGAACCCCCATGCTTATGGTATTTGAAAGGAACATTAAGAAACTTATCCAGATTTTCACCTCTTTATTTATTTTAATATTTAATGTTAATTTTAAAATTAAAAACACTATGACTTTCTTGTTAATTGATAATTACAATGCTTTTATTTATTTATTTTTTTGTCAGTGCTGGGGATTGAACCCAGGGCTTTGAGCATGATAGATAATGATTCTTCCATTAGCTATACTCACAGCCATTACAATGCGTTTTGTATGTGTGTACGTGTGTGTTATTGGGGATTGAACCCAGGAGCTCTCTACCCACTCTACCACTTAGCTACATCCCCAGTCCTTTTTTATATTTTTTATTTTAAGACAGGATATCTGTAAGTTGTTGAGGCTGGTCTTGAAGTTACAATTCTCTTGCCTTAGCCTCCCTAGTTACTGGGATTACAGGTGTGTACCACTACACCATTTATAATGAGTTTTTAAAGAAACAATGATCTATACATAAATTGAGGTTGATGAACTTATGAGACTCATGACTCTTTGAATGCATAGAAGGTTTTATGCAGAAACCAAGTTATAGCCATGCTGCTCACACAGACTTGGGGTAAACTCCCAGAGAATAATGAAGTTTCTTCAGTAAAGCTGACAGCAAACCCATTACAAAATGGTTATCATGCTATTTTTACAACATTTAGATTGAACTAATGAGCTTACATTATAATTTGTATTGTTAATTTAGCAGTTTATAATTTCGGTATGTTACTATTCAGCACAATTACAATTTCAGTATAATTCTGAATGGAGTTTATTTAAAGTACTTTCAGAGTGCTCATATTGATGTGTTTTAGCTGAGTATATTCTAATCTAACATTATATGAAGCATATAAGAACTATGACATACCTTGCAACAAGAACATCTAACAGATTTATGACACTAGAATGAGTTACTAGAGAAAATCGTATACATCTGAACTAGTAAATCATTTTACTGAATGTTTACCAACTGTTACTTGGGTCTGAAAATGCTCCATACCACCTTGCCTAATGCCCCTTTTACATCTTTATTCCTCAGCGTGTAGATGAAGGGGTTGAGTGTAGGAGTCACCACTCCATAGAAGAGAGCCATGAACTTGGGCTGGTCCCTTGAGATGGAAGAGGAGGGCTGAAGGTACATGCTGATGACTGGGCCATAAAATAAGAAAACAACAATGAGATGAGAGGAACATGTCCCAAAGGCCTTTTTCCTTCCTTCAGAAGATTTGATCTTAAATATAGCATGTCCAATACTAGCATAGGAAGCAAGAATTAAACACAGAGGGACAGCTACTATGAAAATGCACACCACAGAGAGTGTGAGCTCATTAGCCTCCTTTTCACCACAGGCAGTCTTTATCAGAACTGGAATCTCACACAACAAGTGATCCAGTTCATTGATGCCACATAATGGCAACTGTAGTGTAACAGAAGCTTCAGAGATTGCATAGATTGTTCCAGTCAGCCACACAATGGATACTAATAGGATACAAATGTGCTGATTCATGATGAGGGTGTAGTGCAGAGGTCTGCAAATGGCCACATAGCGATCAAATGACATCAGAGCCAAAAGCAGACATTCTGTGCTCCCCATTATGCTGAAGAAATAAAGTTGAACTATACATCCAATATAGCTGATGGTCTTCTTAGAGCTTCCCAGGTTAAACAGCATCTGAGGGACAATGCTTGTGGTGTAACACATGTCCAAAAAGGAGAGGTTGGTGAGGAAGAAATACATGGGACTGTGGAGATGGGGGTCTAACTTGGACACCAGAATGATGGCAATGTTTCCCATCATGGCCATGGGGTATGTTATGAGAAGAATAATGAATAAAGGAAGCTCTAGCCAAGGGCAGTGAGCAAAGCCTAGTAGAATGAATTCTTCAGGGTAGCTTTCATTAATTTGTGCCATCTTCTTTAATTCATTTCATATATAGTAGAATAGCAGCAAAAGAGCAGAAAGAGTTACAAGGAATGACAAAATGTAACGAAGCATTGGCTATTCAATCTTGGAAGATGAGGTATAATAAGTTGTGGGAGAAATAATATAAATGGTCAGGCACCAGGTGAATCATCCTGTTTTTTTCTATGACACTGTAAATTAAAGGCAGTTACTGTCAACAAGAAATGATGCTGCTATCGCTTCTCGGCCTTTTGGCTAAGATCAAGTCTAAGAAATGATGCTGCTGAAATTATTCTTTCTTCTATAGGTTGAAAAATATTATCTTTTTTGTTTTTGATGAAGAATAATCAGAAAATAGAAGTGACTGATTTGGCAACTCCAAAGTAAAGGTTTTCAAACTTTGTCTAGCATTGAAATCACTGAAGAAGCTATTAAAATGAAGAGTTCCCCCCTTTCTATCTCTAGGCATGTGTGAGTACATGTGACATGAGTTGAGGAATTATGTAATTCACATTCAGGAGCACTGCTGCAAATCATTACTGAAACATTAAAAAGAATTAAATATTGAGGAATCTGTAAGAGAATAATGAGGAGAAAACCTAGAGCTATAAGAATCATCAATACAGGGGTTGGGGATTTAGCTCAGTGGCGGAGTGCCTGCCCAGCATAAGCAAGGCTTGGAGTTCAGCCCTCAGCCTTGAAAACAACAACAACAACAAAAAAGAATCATCAATACAGACTTGTTCACCTATGTCCATATATGCATATACCACTGTGAATCTCACAATCATGTACATCCACAAGACACTAACTAAAACAACAAACCTAAAAGTAAATAGCAGAAAGATTAGTAAAGACAAGAGAAAAGGGAACAGAGGGAGGGAGGAGAGGAGGGAAAGGGGGAATACTGGAGGACTGATTTAGAGCAAATTATATTCCATGCCTTTATAATTATGTCAAAATGAATTCTGATTATATATAACTAACAGTAACCAATAAAGAGGAAAAATAAAAAACTAAAAAATACTTGTACAGCTCCAATTAATCAGTGAAATCACCTTTGTTGGAAGTAAGAAGACATCAATGTTATTTGGAATTGAGCAAAAAAGGTTTTTTTTATTGTTTACTAGAATTTTTACATTTCTTTATTTTTATTTGTACATAGCAATTCTACAGATTGGTGAGTTTCATTTGACTTATTGGTACATGCGTACAACATAATTTTGTAAATTTAATTCCTTAGTACCTCCCCTTATTCTTACCTCCTCCTGATCCTATTCATCTACCATGGATTCCATTCTACTTTCATGATGTCCTTTTATTTTATATTATGTTTCTCCACTGATTTTCACATATGGGAGAACACATTGTATTTGTCTTGCTGAGTCTGGCTGATTTTGCTTAACATGACGCTCTCTAGTTCCATTTCTTTTCTTGAAAATGACATAGTTTAATTCTTTTTTATTGAATACAACTCCATTGTGTATATGTACCACATTTTATTTATCCTTTAATTCACTGATGGACACCTAGGGTGGCTCCATAACTTGGCTATTGTAAATTGTGCTGCAATAAACATTGATATTCATGTATCTATATAGAATACTGACTTTAATTCTTTTGGACAAGTATCTTGGAATGGTATAGCTGGATCATATAGCAGCTTTTTGAGGAATCTCCTTACTGATTTCTGTAATGGCTGTACTAATTTACATTCCCATCAATGCTGTATAAAAGTCAGTATATGATATATAGTATATATATATTCATTGGTGAAGTGTACTTTAAGGTGGGCAATATTCATATAGGAAGTTTAAATAATACCCTAGTACAGAGTTTGAGTCTCCTGTGAAGTTAATTAGTGTTTAAGGATACCAAGCACATTTATCTGGTTACAAAGCATGATTTTTTACATTCTGTATTTCATTAAATCCTCAAAAGCATCGTGTTATGTTGTCACACAAAATTACTTAAAGCAAAGATGTGAATGTTGCCCTTTGATTATATGCAATCCCCATCCAAAATAAAACAATAAATGCAACCAATCCTTAGTGACTCCTTTGTGTGAAACATAATAAGCTTTTTTTTATTGAGAAATTTATTTGTTGTACAATCATACAAGTTTTTAACAAAATAATATAAAATGTATATAGATTCTGAGGATTAGATTTACCCCCAGGAGTGCCCCCCCCAATTACCCATCCTTATCCCTCCCTTCCCCTTTGCACAACATCTCTAAAACAGTATTAGGTTGTGTAACATTACACCTTATCTGGATTTAACACATGAGAATAGACCACCTTTCTCAATGGTCAGGGTCTAGTTCCAGCCTCCACAGATGAGTGAAGACATTCGACCTTTGGTACTCTGGGTTATGCTGATTTCACTCAGCATAATTTCTTCCATAGCCATCCATTTACTTTCAAAGGCTGCAATATCATTGTTTCTAATTGCTGTGTAAAATTCCATGGTATATATGTACCACAGCTTTTGGATCCATTCATCCACTGAGGGACATCTGGGTTGTTTCCATAATTTAGCTATTATAAATTGAGCTCCTATGAACATAGATATTGCTGTGTGACTATAACGTGCTGATTCTAAATTCCCTGGAAAAATACCCAGGAGAGGAATAGCAGGATCGTATGGTGGTCTCATCTAGTTTTTTGAGGTTTCTCCACACTGCTTTCCAGAGGGGCTGTACCAGTCTGCAGCTCCACCAACAGTGTGTTAGTGTGCCTATCTCTCCACAGCCCCTCCAGCATCTGTTATTGTGCAATAAGCTTTTTATACCCATTAAATCCCTTATCACCCACACATAAACCCTTGAATAAAAAAATTTTTAGCATGTGAATTTTAGTATGTTGTTATTCACACCTATAGACTGAAGCTCAGAAATTTCTTAAGAACAAAAGGGAAACAATGCCTGAGAAATGAGATAATGATATTTCAAAACTGTAATATTGGAATTTCAAGATTCCACAGAAAGCATTGGTACTCTAGGGCCTAAATTGAATGTAGCCCTTACGCCTTATTGTGTGGATATTATTCAAAATGTTGTCTTAGTACAATGTGAGTGTGGGAACATATCTTACCCTATTTTCTTTTTCAGGTGAAAATTCTATGTTTTAGAGGGGATATGACATAAACATAGTATCAATAAATTAGATTCATAGAGTAAACATTCTAAAAATGACAATCTGCCCAGGTTATTAAATAATTGCACTACGAGAGATTTCTTATCTCTTCATTTAACATTGTAGTATTCACCTTTTTTAACCATGCACTATCCTTCATTATTTGAAAGAGCAATTTTAGACTTGATGTTCCCTGAATTCCATAATCAGTAACCTAAAAGTATATCTCTAATGACAGTATTCATTCCAATATGCTTTCAGCAATTTTATTAATTTGATTATTTGAAATTTTGTTTATATTATTTACCTCAGTAACTGACATTTTGTTTGTGAATGTAAGGTGGAAACAAGGAAACAGTACAGTTGAAAAAAATAACTTATTGAGTAACATTAGGTATTTATGGTATTTTTGGAAAGGATTAAAATAGAAGTCCTCCTTATTAGGCTGACTCGGGTAGATAGGAATCTCCTATTTTCAGGAAAACCTTGTCTGTTTGGGATCTATTTTATTCCTTAACGTTTCAGCTTGATTATGTGGTATTTAGCACGAATGACTTCAGTTTGGTTTGATCTAATTTGTTACAGCATAGTGTAAGAGCTGGATATTTCCCTAGAGACACCATAGCAGGTGTGCCTATTTCATGTGATTTACTCTGAAATATATTTTAAGTTCTACCGTTTTATTCTTACAGCTCCTCTTTTCCATATCATTCTTATGATATTTCATTATTTTTGGTTCTTAGGGTCTCTGACTTTTTAATCTTTTACTTCCAGTGTTTTTCATCACTATTTCACTACAAGGGGAACTATTAATCCCCCAATTTTTAAAGGTATTTTAATAAAATACCCAACTATTTCTGCTTCCTCTATCTGCTCACATTTTCTTTGTTGTGTATCATATCCATACTTCATTTTTGTCACACATAGTAGTTGATTTGTATTTATAGTACTTTAGCTTTCATTTATAGTAAAAGATCACAAGATGAAATTAATGTTATTTTTGTGACACATCAAGACATCTGGATGAAATACATGGATTAGTCAATTCATGAAATTTTGACTCTATATTAAAGAAAGTTTCATGTGACATATTCCCTTGATTGAAGGAAATCTTTATACTTCATTCAGTTATTTAACATCTGTTATAGGATTTATTGATATTGAAATGATTTTAAGTTTGGTCTAATTATGAAGAGAAATAGAGAAATCTAGTTACCAGAGTCACTGAGCTGGCATTTCCAAAGGTTAGGAAAGGTTTCCCTGAAATAAAGCACTCTCTGCTTCTCACAGGATATTGGGCACTATGATCTACACACATTTGTGCCTTTGCTGAGAGTACATGACCCTTAAAAACAAGTATCTTGGGCTAGAGTGGTGGGTCGGTGGTTATGGTTCTCGCTTAGGATGTGCAAGGACATGGGTTTGAACCCCACCACCACATATACAACAAAGTATCTGATCAACAAAGACCAAATGAAAAACTAAATGAAATTGATTCTCTCTTTCTCTCTCACTGTCCCTCTCTTAAAAAAACAAACAAACAAAAAAACCCAAAGAACAAGTATCTTTTAACTTACCTTATTTTGAGAGATATTATTTAGTAAAAATAAATTATGATGAAATTTGGTAATACTTTTCCAACTTTCTAAGAAGGATGTAGAAACTATAGTACACATAGGAATATTTAAGAATTAGCTTCAGAAATCTTAGTTTTTCCGTTGATGCAAAGATAACAAAGGGAAATAAAGCATGGGTTAGAAAGGTAGTAGTGGAAAATATAAAAAATGCTTTATAGATGAGTTATATGTATGCTATTCCTGAAACCTCTTGGGTATTGTTTTCACACAGGCCATTTGTTTATCCATGTCCCAGATGAGTTAGCAGAGAAAGTTCCTTGGGATAGAATTCATTATTTAATGCTTCTTGTGTACAATTAGTTACCTAATAAAATGAGGTTCAGAGCAAGTCTCTTCTGTTGATAAAAGTGTTCTAAAATAAACTGTTCCATTCATCAACACACAGGGCCTGAATTTGAACAGCATATGATTATCACTTTGTATCCATGGGGAATTGTTTCCAGGACTCCCAATGAACAACAAAATCTGTTTATACTCATGTCCTTTACATGAAATTCCATACTGCTTGCATATAACCTACATATATCTTCCTGTGTACTTTAAATTATCTCTAGAGGGCTGGAGGGATGGCTCAGCTGTTACAGCGCTTGCCTGGCATGTGCAAGGACAGGGGTTCATACCCCAACACCACGTACCCAACAAAGTGTCAGAGCAAGAAAAAGTCACATGAAAAACTGAATAAAAATTGATTCTCTCTCTCCCTCTCCCTTTCTTTTAAAAATTATCTCTATATTACTCATAATACCTAACAGCTTAAATGCTTTGTGCATTGATATACTATTGTTCAGGGAATAACAATGAAGAAAAGTCTGTAGATGTTTAGTATCGATGCAACCATGGTAGTCCTAACAATATAGCACATGATCTGTGATTGGTAGAATCTGCAGGTGGAGAACCTTGGGACAGGGAGAACCTATGTGTAATTAAATATTAAATAGGGAACAGATAGGAGATCTTTTCCCTTTGGGAGCTTGATTATAAGATTTCTTGGGGTAGCCTTTGTTGAGGTAATCTGACTAGTGACCTTTGAACTACATGCACTTGTATATTTGTATCCTTTAAGTTCTGGGAATTTTCTCTTATGATTTTTTCATATAAGCTTTCTACCCCTTTGACATTTTCAAATCCATCTTGAAATGCAATAACTCAAATATCTGTTCTTTTGATGCTGTAATTTTATTATCATAAGATTTTTTTATTTTGCTTCTTTATTTTTCCAGTGTTTTAGATGGCCTGTCTTTGAGTTCACTGATCATTTCCTCTATTTATTCTATTACTGATGCTTTCTGTCAATAATTTAGTTTGCTTAGTGTATTTTTAACTTGACTTTTTAAAAATTGCTTTTGTGTCTTTGCTTTTTCTTTATTAGAGTACTGAATCATTTCTCTGTATTCTTTTGATACTCAAGCTTTCTTTTTCTTTTTTAAAATTTTATTGAGGAGTTGAGTTTTTGTACAATCGTAAATGCACATGTAGTAACAATATGTTATGCTCGAACACTCAAGTTTTCTTAAAGACACTATTTTAAATTTTCTAAGAGTTAACCCTTCTGATTACTATCTGGTTAGCTACTAGTGCCTTAGTTTGGTTGTTAGGTGATGTTATGGTTCCCTGAAAACTCTTGATGGTGTGTGACATCATCATCACATTGAAGGCTTAGGTATTTATTCTAGTCTCTGTCATTTGTCAAGTTTTCCTTTCTTAAACTTTCTAGACATTCAAAGAGGGTGTTTATTCAGAGCCTGTAGTATCTTTCACTATTTCAGCCCTAGATGGCCCTCTAAGGCCAGGTTTTCAGTGAGTCTACTGTAGCTAGATCTGTCCCAGGTTCCTATTCTGTGCCTGTGGTCATGAACACTGCTGTGCTCTGTCACACCCTGGGCTTGTAATTCACCAAGACCAGTTCAGCACCAAAACCAAGGCCCACACTGCTGTGGACTCCTGCTGCTGAGATGTAATTGTGGCCCAACAGTGCTACAATCAGCCACAGATGAAGTTCACAGAAATAGAAGTCCAATACTCTAGGGTGTACATCTTTGCCTGACATGGGGGCAGAGAGGCTCCATCTCTGGGCACTGTTTTTCTTATCTCTGGCAAAGGTAGATTTGTGAGTGAATAGATACGAATTGTTGTCTCTTTTGGGAGACCATTTGTGGAGCACCTAACTCAGCTGCCCTCTTCCTATGCTTTCCCTGATTATTTACATTCAAAGAACGCATTTATTGGTAAGGAATTACAATACCATTCTGTTAATTACTTTCTGGTGGCTTTGCTATTCTTTTAAGCCTTTCTTTCATTCTTGCTTTCCATTATAATTGGTGATTTTCTTTTCTGGAATGCAGATGCATATTTTTTTGAAAATGAATTTCACACTGCATTCTACATCTTAAGTCATTTTAAGGAGGATTTTTATAGGTGTGAAAAATTGGGAGATGCATTACTGAATGCAAAAGCAAAAATATACAGAAGAAAAAATTGCAGAATAATTTAGGAAATGGAAATATTGCGTCTTGTGGGTGTGAGAAGCAACTTTGTAGTGTATGCATCCAAAGTAGTGGTTGAAAAAGAAGTGATGGGAAGTAGAGTTAGAAATCCTTTAATGAATAAAATTAATTTCCTTTCATGTTAAGTATGAATTATTTGGTAGTTACTTATATTTTTTTTATAACTCTTTGTAAAGTAACTGATGTTTAGTGTTCATCAATATACTGAAACATAAAGATCAATAGCTATGAATTGCCACATCCAGAAGGGGATAACTTTTTCTGTATGTATGTATAATTTCAATCTTAATGTAAATAAGTTTTTTTTGTGGAATAAATTCTTAATTGAATTCTTCTTACATATTGAAATTTTATTTTTTCTGTGTGTTATATACATGATTTCCAAAGGTAATATGTTGAACATTTAGTCAAAATATACTGTTGTTTTGATAATAATGTGAAAACAAAGTATTTAGTTCCCAATTTAGTGTAGGTTATCCATATATTTGTCTGGTGTTGCCTCTTCAAACAAACTCTGACGTGTAGTTACCTACTCTACCTATCTAGTATTTCTCAGTGCAAAGTTCATATCTCTGGTCTCTGTGATTCCACCTTAGATTTCTGATTTTTTTTTTTTTTTTTTTTTACACAGAACAAGAGGATGGGGATTTTATTTATTTTTTTCCATCTGATTTTTGTTTTACCAACACTTAGTTGTGTATGTGGTGCTGCAGTTTGGACCTGGGTCCTTGCACATGTCAGGCAAGCACTCTACCACTGAGCCACTACTCCAGCTCTGGATTTCTGATTTTTAGATTTTGAAAAAACATCAAATTTATTTTAGTCATAAAAACATTTGTTGAAGCACAGTGCTGATTTACATTTTTTTCTCATTTTTATTGGTACATTATAGTTGTACATATAGTGAAATTTGTTGCTACATATTAATACATTCACATGATATAACAGTATTATTTGGCTAATATCATTCCCCAGTATTTTAATTCTTTTTCTTTCCTCTTCCCCCTCCCTAGCATCATCACTGTCTTCAGTATTCTTTATCATGTGGTGTTTATATGTAGTTCATAGAAGAACCTGATATTTCCAAGAATCAAGACAAAATTATACTTTTGAGATGAAATCCTACAGATGTAGAAATTAGTCTACATATTAACTATCCCAAGAGAGGATACTTTGAGAAGCAGTTAGAAAAAACATAATCAATCTTAACTGCTTTAACACAGATCTTGATAGATTTTACCCAAAAGCTAAAAATTACTGTTTTTCTTTATATATGAGACTCAAATAGATACAAGATATCTTAACTAATAAAATTGATCAAAGAAATTATCTAATGTAGCATCATATTTTTTCGTGTGTGTGTGTGTGTGCATGTATGTGTGCACTTGTGCTGAGAGCAGACAAAATGTAAAAGCACTTTACGGCAAATACTTAGTCCTATGTTTAGCCGATTTTTAAATTACACAGACTTGCTTCCAAACAAAATATACAAAAGCCCACTGGTCTCAAGAATGAACCAGTACCAAATGATATGTTTTGTTTTTTAGTGAGTGGATCAGATTGCAGTTAATTTTTTTTTTAAAAGAGAGGGACAGTGAGAGAGATAAGGGAGAAAGAGAGCATCAATTTTATTCAGTTTTTCATGCGGCTTTTGTTGCTTCAAAACTTTGTTGTGTACATGGTGCTGGGGTTTGAACTCTTGCCCTCGTACATGCCAGGCAAGTGCTGGAACCGCTGAGCCACTGCTCATTCCATAATTTTTGTTTTTCAAGATAAAATTTGAGTTATATGCTCAGATCTTCATCAAACCTAAAGGGATGCCAGAAATTCCAAATGGACTTTTTTCTTTACAAATGTTTATCTCTTCACTGTGTAATATCATATTGAATTCATACCATATGATTCAATCCGTGCGGAACCAAATATCCAAAAATGTTTTAAATTTTTTCATATGTTATAAATAATTTAATTATAATATTTGAATGTTGAGTGTGAAAGTCTTTTTGAATATCAGATTTAATGCTGAAGTGTCATTTGCATTCAAAATCTGCATTAATAGTCATTTTATTTGTTCATGTAATCAGTTTGTACTTCAGAAACAGATTTTTTTCTCACACTCATTCTTTCACAGATTGAAAAGATAATTCTTGCTGATCCAATTGTGATTAATTATTGCTGAATTAAATCTTATTGCTGATCCAATTGTGATTTAGTATTTGTGTCATTTCCTTGTTCTCTAATTTATTAAAAAACTCATGCTTATATTTAAAAGGAACATGAGAAAACTTTTCCATATGTTTTGGCTTTATTCTATTCATTTCATTATTTAACCATAGATTTCTCAATTAAAAATATCTGACCACAGTACACTTATTGTTTAATAATGTTTGCAATGCCTTTTAGGAGTAGTAGCTAAATGAATTGAGGTTCATAATTTCATGGATCTTCTAAAACAGTCTCTGCTCTGAATACACAATGAAGACATGCTGCCCACATAGACATGGGCCAAACTAGAAGCTTAAAGAATGATATAATGTTTCTCAAGTCACTCTGCTAGGAAACCCATTATTTAATGTCAAGCAACTTCATGATGATTAGCTTGAGTTAATGAATTAATATGATAATTTAAATAGTTTGTGTATATATTTTACTGTGTAACACAGTCATTAGTTCAAATTGAAAAAGATTTTAATATTCATTTAAAATAGTGTGCCCATAAGGATGTATATTAGGTGAATATAATCCTTGCCTTACATGTCAAGAAATAATAAACATGATATTGGGTTGGACTATAGCTCAGTTGTAGAGTACTTGCCTAGTATGTCTAAGGCCTGGAGTTGGTCCCATTCCCAATAGTGGGAAAAACCCCATGAATATTGTACAAAAAATATGCAGCATAAGATGAGATTATGAGACAAAAATCAGTTATTAAGAAACCCATATATACCGCTTCTAGTAGTTACATAATTTCTTTTTATGTCTACCAAGCTCACTGGGACAGAAAGTGCTGTTCACCAGCTTGCCTAATGCCCCCTTCACGTGCTTATTCCTCAGGGTACAGATGAAGGGATTTGAGTGTAGGAGTCGCCACTTTGCAGAAGAGAGCCATGAACTTGGGCTGATTCCTTTAGATGAAAGAGGGGGACTGAAGGTACATGTTTATGCCTGGGCCATAATATAAGAAAACTACAATGAGATGAGAGGAACATGTCCCAAAGGCCTTGTTCCTTCCTTCAGAAGATTTTACCTTAAACACAGCATGTCCAATACCAGCATAGGAAGCAAGAATTAAACCCAGAGGAACAGCTAACATAAAAATGCATTCCAGAGACAGTATGAGCTTATTAGCCTCCTTTTTACCACAGACAGTCTTTATTAGAACTGGAATCTCACACACCAAGTGATCCAGGTTATTGATGCCACATGTGGTAACTAAAGTGTAACTGTGGCCTTTGAGACAACACAGGTGATCCCACTGAACCACACAATAGATACTAAAATGCACTGATTCATGATGAGTGTGTAATGCAGAGGTCTGCAAATAGCCACACAGTGATCTAAAGACACAATAGCCAAGAACAGACATTCTGTGTGCCCATTAAATTGAATAAATAAAGCTGGACTATACACTCCACATAGTTGATAGTCTTCTTAGAATTTCCCAGGTTAAACAGCATCTGAGGGAGAATACTTGTGGTGTAACATGTCCAAAAAACAGAGGTTGGTGAGGAAGAAATACATGGGGTTGTGGAGATGGGGGTACAATTTGGATACCAGAATGATGGTGATGTTTCCCATGGCCAAGGAGTATGTTATGAAAAGAACAATGAATTTAGGAAGTTCTAGCTAAGGCTCTCAGTGAAGCCTCGCAGGATAAATTTTTCAGCAAAGCCTCACAGAAGGTGAAATTAAAAAAATTTTGGGGCAAATGATATAAATGATCTGGCAGCAGGTAACCAAACTACCCTTCATGACATTTCAAATTAAAAGCAGTTACCTTCAGTATTTATGTTAATCATGAAACTTTTTATCTTCTGTTCAATAAAGCTGACAATAGCTATCCTCTTAAGTTCTGTTGATGGTTAAATGAAAAATAAAAGTCACTGTGTTAGACTCTCCAGAGCAGTGGTTTTCAAATTTTGTTTGCATAAATATTTAGTTGAGGATGTTGTTACAATGAAGTTTATTGGTTAATCACTTCAGGTGTCTAATAGAAGAGATGTGGCATGGTGCACTGGACCAGATGATTTGTTTTTAGGCACACTGCTGCAAGTCATTACAGAAATGTTAAGAGTAAAAAAAAGCATTTAGATTGCAATGGTTGAAGAAGGAGAGAAAACTTTGTGTTATGAGAATTATCTAATAGTCCTATTCAACTTCACAAATTAATTGAATAATCATTTAATTTCCACAGATAGTTTGGAGACTTGGATTTTAAACAAATATTTCTTAGTTCTTTGAAATTTTGCAAGAAATTTAAGCATTTTTAATATAAATTCTTGAACTATAGAGTAATGTAGTTAAGCTATGACAAAGGTTTCTCACTGTTTTAAATTAATTTTTCATGTACTTTTCTCTTGCGTAACGAGTTAAAACTTTGAGCATTTGATTTTTATGTTAAATTTTAGTTAATTTTTCCTTATGTAGGGATTTTCTATTATAAAGTGAGCTTATAATCCTGTTGCAGTACAAGAGTTTAATTATTAGCGGATGACTGTATATGGCTATATATATGTGCACACACACATATATACATACATACACAGACACACATGCACATACTGCTGTCAGGAGAAAAATTTTCCCCACTCATGTTTGAACACATATTAAGATTCACAAGCTATTTTACATTTCCAGAACATAATCCCTTGTTTTTTGCTAAAAGGGAAATTGAAACAACAAAATCCTCTAGCTGAGCACATTCCATGAAATCCACAATCTCTCTCTCTCTCTCTTTTTTAAAGAGAGAGGGACAGTGACAATTTCCATTTAGTTTTTCATGTGACTTTTGTTGCTCTGATACTTCATGTACACGGTACTAGGGCTTGAACCTGTATCCTTGCACATGCCAGACAAGCGCTGTAACCACTGCATCACTGCTTTAGCACCCCCACAATCTCTTTTAAGATGAGGAATGTGTTGGGGGGCTGAAGCGTTCTGGAGCAGATAGTAGGCTGAGCGACCCGATTTAGCTGGACGTTCTGCTCGGAAGGGGCCAAGCAGGACGGACGGCGGCCGGGAAAGAAAACTCAGACACACGTGGATGGCGGCTTGAAACTATCCTACTTTATTCTTCCCGCACATCCGTAGATATATCGAGAACAGGCTACTAAGGAACCAATAGTGAATTGGTAAGCTAGCTTATTTCAGCCAAT
>PVKS010024668.1:0-30805 GCA_004027875.1 Aplodontia rufa | reverse complement strand
CTGGCGTGCAACGTTTTCATTCAAATGCACCCTGAGCAGTTAGCTGCTCATTCCCCTGCTGACGGGCAATGGAGTTATGTCCAATAACTTGCAACGGACAACATTGAGCCGAGCATTCTTTTTTTTTTTTTAAGAGACTGGGACAGTGAGAGAGAAAGAGAGAATCAATTTTAATCAGTTTTATTTAGCTTCTCATGTGGCCTTCATTGCTCAGACACTTTGTTGTGTGCGTGGTGCTGGGGTTTGAACCCGTGTCCTCACGCATGCTGGGCAAGCGCTATAACCCCTGAGCCACCGCTCCAGCCCATGGAAGGGATTTCTTAAAACATAAAGTGCAGTCATGAAAAACAGCTTATAGATTTTACTATCTTCACATTAAAAATGTCCATGGAGGGGCTGGAGCGGTGGCTCGGCGGTTACAGTGTTTGCCTGGCATGCGCGAGTACGTGGGTTCCAACCCCAGCACCCATGTACACAACGAAGTGTCACAGCAACGAACATGTGAAAAACTCAATAAAAATTAGTTCTCTCTCTCTCTCTTTCTGTCCTTCTCTCTTAAAAAAAAAAAATCCGTGGATTAAAAGCAGGAGCTGGTCATGGGAAGAGGAAATCTCCCATACAGGTGACACTGAGAATTAGGACCAGAGACTAAGAAAAGACAAAGTAGGGCTGGGGTGCAGCTCAGCAGTGAGCACTTAACTGGCAGACACGAGGCCCTGGCTTCCATCCCCAGCACCACGAGAGAGAGAGAGAGAGAGAGAGAGAGACTCAATGGTAAAACAGGCAACACCAAAGCGTACCAGGAGGCACTTCTCACAGGCAGCAGCAGGCGCAGCCCCTGTGGAGAGCAGATGACCCCATCGGTAACAAGCAAAACATAAACCTCAATGGGAATTTTCATTATGCCCCATTGTTGGCAGAACTTGAAAGTCAGACACCGCCAGGTGATCGCAAGGGTGAGGAGCGGTGCACAGTCTCCTTCAGCGCTGGAGGACAGCCTCGCCCCATCGTCACTTTGCAATAGCCTGAAGTGTGCACATCTCTTCCAACTTTGCACACTCGAGCACTACTTGCACACATGCTTTGTACACTCCTGGGTACATTCTAGAGCAATCCCTGTGCAAGAATGCTCAGCCCGGGGCTGGAGCCATGGCTCATGCGCAAAGATGTGGCTTTGAACCCCAGCACCACGTACACAATGAAGTGTCAGAGCAACAAAAGCCACATGAAAAACGAAATAAAATTGGTTTTCTCCTCTCTGTCTCACCGTGCCTCTCTCAAAAAAGAAAAGAAAAAGGAGGAGAGAAGAGAGAGATCCCTTCCAACTGTAAAATAATATCCTCCTATCTTCTATTCTGAACAGTTTAAACTTTTGTTTTTCACATTTCACAGTCCACTGGGACATTTTTCTGGGTTTGGTTGGGGGTGGGAATCTAATTTTGTTTTTTCACATGAAGATCAATTGTCCGCACGTGATTGATTGGCTGACGAGTCCCCCTCTTTCCAGGTTGATTTGCAGTGCTACCTTTGGAAGGAATGACATTCTCTTCTTCATGTGAGAGCGTCACGCTTTCCTCGATGATTCTGGACTCTGTGCTGGTCTGTTGATCCGGGCATCCATCCTCCTCCCCACAGCACCCGGTCTTGATCACGTTGGTTCTCTATGAAGTTCTCCTTCCTGCCGAGACAAGCGTCACTCACTGCAAAGCTGTCTTGACTATTTTTGCTCTTTCTGTGTGTGTTTTTACAATTTACTTTCTCAAAATCAGTGGAAAACCATTTGGGGGTTTCGATTGGAATTAAACTGAATTTAGAAATTGATTTGGGGAAAATTGCACGTTTATGAGGCCATCCTTTCCCATCTGTGAACACAGTGCATCTCCTGGTTATTATAGTGGCCTCCTTTCATGCCTGGAAATGCAGTTTTATTAGTGTATGCTACACAAAAAGACTTTTGTTAGATTTATTGTTTACTTATTTTTATTTGCTTATTTATGTATTTAAGAGAGAGGGACAATGAGAGAAAGAGAGAGAATCAATTTTATTTAGTTTTTCATGTGGCTTTTGTTGCTCCCACACCTTGTTGTGGACGTGGTGCTGGGATTTGTACCCGCATCCTTGTGCAAGCCAGGCAAGCGCCGTATCCACTGAGCCACCGCTCCAGCCTCTTCATTGCTAATTTAAATAGAATGTTAGAAATAACTTTTTCCAGCTCTGTGATGCTTTGATACAGGGATGCCTTTTATCTTGGCTTTTTGATCTTACATGCAGCAACCTTGCCGTTTTCTCTTAATACTGATGATTAGTTTGTAAATTCTCTTGGGTTTTCTGTGTAGATAATTGTTTCTTTCTGTTCAATCCTTGTTTATTTCTTTTTCTCTTATTTCCATGTGACTAGGAAGTCCAAATCAATATTGAATAGAAAGCATGGACCTCAGATATTTGTTACTGATGCAATTTCTTTTAAAGAGAAGTCTATTTAGACATTTTTAAATTTATTTTTTCCATCTTTAGGTTTCTTTTGCACATTTTCTACTGTTGGTATGCTTTACATTTTTCCTCTTACTTCCCTGACCTTTCTTTTTATTTTCCTTAGAAAAACTTCAAGCTCCCAGAAAAGTTGAAAGAATAATATGATAAGCTTCCAGTTCTTCCTCACCCACCTTGCGAACCTTGCCACACCGGTTCCATCTCCCTTTATAAACACACACTTCCCTTTTGCCAAACCATTCCAAGGCAAGCTATGGGGCTGGAGCAGTGGCTCAGTGCTAGCTGGGCATACTCAGGTACGCGAGTTCGAACCCCAGCACCGTACGCACAACAAAGTGTTGGAGCAATGAAGGCCACATGAAAAACTAAATAAAATTGATTCTCTCTTTCTCTCTCTCTCATTGTCCCTCTCTCTTTATTAAAAAAAAAAAAGGTAAGCTACAAAATCTTGGTCTTCAAGCTCAATACTTCAACCCACATCCCCCAAGAGCAAGGAGATCTTCCTCTGTGAGCCCATCGCTATTACCATAGTGAAGAACGTCCACGTTAATTCAAGCTTCTTCCAACAAGCCTCCTAACATGTTATAGCTTTCTCAAAATCTAGGATTCATTCAAATCCGCTCATTGCCTTTGGCTAGTACGACTCTTTGGTCTCACCGACCTTCCCTTGGTCGTTTTTTTGGTTTTTTTTTTAAGACAGAAGGACAGTGAGAGAGAGAGAGAGAAAGAATCATGTTTGTTTAGTTTTTCACGTGGCTTTCGTTGCTCCGAGACTTTGCTGTGTACATGGTGCTGGGGTTTGAACCTGGGTCCTCAAGCATGCCAGGCGAGCGCAGGACCTCTGAGCCGTGGCTCCAGCGCCCTTCCTTGGTTCTTGATGAAGTGAGCTTTATCTTGTGGATTTTATGCTTTGCTCTTGCATCGGCAGGAATCCACTGATGCTCGCGGCAGCGGGATAGTCCACAGTATGTGACTCCATCTCGCTGTACTTACCCACCCTACCTTTGGTGAGCGGTGTCTGGTCGCTAGCATCTGCTGTTAATGACAATGTTACACGTGTGTTGTGGGGGACACAGGCACAGATCTTGGAGAGGCGCTGCTATGACACTGAATGTGCTTTAATAGAGATCAAATTTTCCAGAGTAGCTCTACTAATCCATTCTCCCACCACCAATGTGTCAATGCTTCGGTTGCTTCAGGGGGCACTCCTTATCTTAAAATCCTGCTCATTCTTGGGCGGGAGCGGTGGCTCAACAGTTACGGTGCTTTCCTGGCATGTGCGAGGACCCCAGTTCTATCCCCAGCACCCACATACACAGCTACGCTATGTGTTGGGGAAACAAAGGCCAAATGAAAAAAATAAATAAAATTGATCCTCTTTCTCTTTCTTCTCTCTCACTTCCTCACTCTCCCTTTAAAAATAAATAATAAATAAATGAATAGATAAATTCTGGTCATTCTAGTAGGTGAAAAATGTTTTCTATTTTTGGCTTTTATTTGACATTCCTTAATTACTAATTAAAAATTAAACATCTTTTCACATGTCTAAGGATCGGGTTGGGAAAACTTTACTTTGAAACCAGGTGGTATTCTCCCAGTTGTCTTTCTGTTTTGATGGCTAGCTTGATTCCAGAGTTGTCAGAGGATATACTTTGAATGCTTCTAATTGTTTTTGAAATTTTTTTGAGGGCTTTTAAAACAGACCAGCACATGAAAAATTTTGGTAAATATGCTATGCACACTCGAAAACTGCATAAACTTCGTCACTGTGACGTTGTGATTTATGATAACACATGTATACGTTGGCCTTTGTCTCTTGTTCCTGGCATAGAGCTCCTGGAACCCTTCCAATTCCTGAGTGTTCTAATCTGTGGTCTTCTACCCCAGTTCCTGACACAGCAGTCCGGGGAATTTTCCTGGTGATGGAAGCCTCTTCTGTCCTAAAGAGGTAACTCTTTGGTGGGGTCCTGGGTTGGGGTTGGTCGTGAGTAGAAGCTTGGAACGTTCCGCCCCACTTCATCCTCTGGGAAGGGGGAGAAGATGGGAGAGAGACTAGCTATCCAGGACAGCCGTGTGATGAAGCTTCTAGGTTATTCCCTGGCCTTCGGGCTTCAGAGAACTCCAGGCTGGTGAACATGTCTGCAGAACTGGAGGGCGGCGCACCCCAGCTCCACGGTGACAGAGCACTTGCGCTCAGGACCCCTCAGGATCTTGCTCTAGGTATCTCTTCATCTGCCTGCTCACCCTTTATTAACATAACACCAGCAAACTGCCTTCCTGAATCCTGAGAGCCAGTCCAGCAGATTAATTCAACCCAAGGAGAAAGGTGCGGGAGCCTTGGACTTGTAGCCAAGTTGATCAGAACTTCTTGTTTTCTTATCTTATATACAGTTACTGTTGGCTGTGTATGCATATTTGGATCAAGTTTAACTCTGTTTATTCAGGTCTATATTTTTAGTGTTCTTTTTTTTTAATCTGATTGTTCTGTTAACAATTGAGCAAGGTTCATTAAAGTCTTCCACCATGACTGCAGAATTGTATATTCCTTCTGCTTCTTAGATGCTATCAATTAGTGCTTTCCATATTTTCAAGTTATGATATTGGGGGATGGAGATTAGGCATGGTGTCTTCCTAGTCTAGCTTTTTTCCTTTACCTTTATACAGCGTCCCCTCCTTGGAAGGAAACCCTCCTTGTGTGACATATGGTCTTTGATGTGTAGTTTTACCAGTTTTTCTCTGGTTCGCATCTGCACAGCGTATCACTTCCGTTCTCTTACATGCTAAGTCTCTGTCTTCTCGTGTTTAACGCGTGTTCTAGAGCAGGTCTGTCTTGCCTTTTGGAATTTTGACTTTGCTTGGGAGTTTTAAAGGTGTCCTGTTTACTGCTCGGGTCCCAAGTCCTGGGTCCGGTCCTCTACCTCCCCACACTGTGAAAACCCACAGTCTGGTTCCCAGGGCTGTAAAGATGTCCTCAGAACAGACACCAGCTGGCCATTGCCCTCCGGTTTTCTTTTCTTGTCCCTCTGCCCTCTGATGACTTCCCTGATGACAGCCAGCTCAATCATGCTGTTGAAAATTTTACTTAACTCTCTCAAGAATTTGTAGATCTTCTTGTACTAAGAGGGGTGTCTTGAAAAATGTGTGCCCAGCCATTTCAGAAGGTGGGAGTCTGATCTGTTCTCCCATGGGGTAGTTGGTCTTTTCTTAACCACTTTATGTTGTTAAGGTCTTTTCCCAGGGGGTCTTACTCTTTGATATGCATTGTGATGTTACCTTCCAGAATAATGTTTGTCTTTTGGCCTTGTTTATGGTTCCCTTGTTGAGATTAAATTTTAATACTTATGAAATCAAATGTGCTCATATTTTTCTTTTGTTTTCTGTTCTTTTTAAAAGAGAGAGAGGGACAGTGAGAGAGAAAGAGAGAATCAATTTGATTTACTTTCTCATGTGGCTTTTGTTGCTCCTACACTTCCTTGTGTACGTGGTGCTGGGGTTTGAACCCGAGTCCTTGCACATGCCAGGCAAGCGCTGTAACAACTGAGCCACGGCTCCAGCACCTCCATATTTTTCTTAATGTTAATTATGTGTCCTACTTAATAAGACATTTCCCCCTTCTATATTTTTGATCTTTTTAAAGTACTAATTATTTTATTAAATATTTAATCTACCTGAGAGTTATTATTGTGTGGTCTATTCAGAAAGGATAGAATTTTCTTCAGTCCAGGAGGGGAGAGGGTCAAGACATCCCAGAAGGAGGCAGAGAGAATCTGCACTCCCAGATACAAAATGCATACTCCTGTGTGCACCTCAGTACCCCACCTCCTCCAGCCACTCCCCACAACCTGCCTACAATCACCGCCCAGTTAATCCTACCATGGGATCGACTTGCTGATTGGGTTAAGGCTCTCTTATCAGGATCATTTCCCCTCTCAGCCTTCTTGTGTAGTCGCACACATGAGTTTTGGGGGACACTTCACATCCAAACCATAACACTAGGGCGTGTGAATGGTGGCCTTTGTATGTCTCAGGGAAGAGCCCAGCTTTGCCCCAGGGGACTGACAACATCCTTGAAGAGCCACAGATGTACACAAGAGGTGAAGAGTGGAGCATCACCCCGGCCACCGCGTGGCTTCTGCTGAGACCTCAGGTCTGACTGAGCAGGCACAGCTGCACCTGCAGAAGAAGGAATGAAGGAAATCAGCAACACCGGAGGGGAGCGGACAGAGGGGTGAAAGAGGTCTATTTCACACCGACACAAAACAATTCTCCGGGCTGGGAGCTGGAAGAAACCTAATTAGAACACAGCCAGCTGAGGTCAGTTCCCTAACAGCCTTTGAAATAAAGCAGGGGCCGTCTAACAGCGCTATTGTGATGGCCAGCAGGGGGCGCTCCGGCCCCGGGGCAGAGACAAGGGCAGCTCCTTCCTTCCCTGTCTCTTCTGCCAGAAGAGAGGAGAATGCTGTCCTGGGGCAGGAGCCCAGGAAGGGAGTCAGGGACCCACAGCTGGTGCTTACCCCGCACCAGCGGGGCTGGGTTCCCTCTGCCACCCGTTCCACGGCTCTGCTCCGGGTCTGCACAGCAGTTTCTTCTGTCCACCTCCTCTAGCCCACGCGTGTCCTGAGGAGTCACTTTCTAAGACACAGTCTCCTAATTTAGGACTCCTGGGTTTTATCCAAAATGTGATGCATTTAAAACTGGAAGACAACTTAGCAATCATCGCATTCATTACTTCCCAAAATTGATCCATCAAAGGTTACATTCCTCAAGATCTTGATGGACTTTCTACCGGAAAAGGAGGGGAATGTTCTGAGGCCAAGGGAGTGCTGGATTAAGGAGTATTAAGGAATTCCGCAGGGCTTTTAAGGGCGTTCAATGCCCTAATATAGATTTGAACTGCAAGGAGAGGGCTGCAGACAGAAATTCACTATTTCCCCTGCTAAATTTCATGATCTCCTGTGCTTCAGGGGACCCAGATTAGAGAACTCTCTCCAGTCCCATCCTCCTTCTTTACAGATGAAAGATCTGAGCCTCTGAGCATGGCATGACTTGCTCTGGGTCCCCTCTTCATCTGTGGCTGGTTCTGGAACCCTGACTGAACCCGCAGCTCTTTCAGGTGAAAGGACGCATGTGTCTGAGCCAGGGCAGGTGGCGAGGTGGATATATGGATAGAAAGTTTGAGTTATATGGATAGGAAGCCACTACGGTTCTTCAGACAGGGTGTTCCAGAAAAAACAAAGGAGTGTGGTGAGCCCAGGAAGGTGGGGCTGCCAGGGCCAGATGCAGGTGGGGCTGGGACTCACCTGAGTGGCAGCCAAAGCTCTGGAATGATGGCCACAACTCCTGTCCCCAGTAGGCCCACTTAGGTCAGCTGCCTGGGCAGCAGTGAGCGCCGGATGATGGGGAATCTCCCTCACTTCCGGATGGACCTAGTGCCCCATGCTCAGCTCCAGCTGACTTCCTGGAACATTAACCCCACCCTCTACTTCCTGTGGCTGGGATCCTCTTCCTGCTTCTCCACGTCCCGCATAGGGGTGCATTTTGATGATTGAAGAAACATGGAGACAGATGGGGAATGTCTAGGTCCATCCCAGCAAAGACTGAAATCTTGTTTTTCTTCTCACTTTTCTAAACCATTTGCTGCAGAGAGACACCTGGGATTAGAGCTCTCTGGAAAGAATAGAAAGATGACCTTCTAGGAACAGACGGAGCAGGGCAGGGCCACAGCAAGGCCTAGAGCGTCTACCCAAGGCCCACAGACTATGTTTTCCAGGGTAGGATCCCTGGGAGGGGGATTCGGTAGCCACAGACTGGATTCTTAAGGGAGCTGGGGACACCTGCATGGGACAGTCCCCCACCCTTGGGCATGGTCACCCTGGCATCCCAGGTGTTTCTGGGCTGAGCCTTTCTTCTGTGCTAGGGCTGTTGCGGAGGCTGAGCCTCTGCCAAGCCGCTCTGGTGTCTTAGATTTCCTGGCTCTGCTCTCAGGGCCTGAAAGAGCAATGGAGCTGGCAGAGGGCCTTGCCACTTGGGGGCGCTGCAAGACCCAGAGAAGCCTGAGGGATTCTCAGACTTCCCCTTGGAGGTGGCATCTGGGACTCTCCAGGAGACGAATAAGGAACCCGTCCCACAGCCACCTACAACTCCAGGGGCCTGGGTCATACAAGCAGGTAGGCAGGTCAGCTGCCAGGAGGAGATGCAAGGAGCAGTAACTGAGTTTTCATGTCCCCCTCCCAGTCCCCAGGCCCGCATGTCCCCAGCCTGCACCAGACAGAAGGCCAAGGCTGGCAAGGGGCCTCAGGCCCTTCTCTGCTGCCACGGGCTCCATTGTGATGTGTGTTTCTCCCAGGAGGGGTCAACCAAGGAGAGAAACTCAAGAGCCCGAGTAGTGCGTCCTCTGAGGAGTGGCCAAGGACGTGTGTGCTGTCCCTGCACGGTTGTTTTCTTGTCCTAGGAGCCTGGGGTCAGAATGGCCAAAGTGAGAAGATCCAGCGCACTCAACTCCAAGGCGCAGTTCTTTTCCCCAACTTTGTACAGCTGCAGGGGTGGGCAGGGTCCCCAAGGGAAATGGGAAGAGAGCTGTGTTGCTTCTGATCCGCTTCAAGTGCGTGGGGCTGCTTGGAAACCAATGTTAATAGCATCAAGCAGGCATAAGAATTGCAGAATTTATTTGACCATAGTTTTGAAACTAAGATGATTTTGTTTAAAAGTCAAATCATTCTAAAATATTCAAACCAGCTACGTCCAACTGAACGCATATATTAAAGGGAAAAACAACTTTATTTTATTCAGCTATAGGAAAATCTTCTGTGATAAAATAAATAACAAATTTTATCATTCTAGAGTATAAATTTCAGTGGCATTGAATAGATTCACAGTGTTGTGCAACTGACACAAAAACCTGCTTCCAGAACCTTTTCTTCAACCCTGAAGAAAACCTTGCACCCTGTGAGACATTACTCCCTATTCCTCCCTCCCCCAGCCCTTGGCCACTGCCCCTCTGCATGCTGTCCCTGTGATCTTCCTATTCTGCGCAATTCACGTAAACAAGCATCACGGCTTCTTTGACTTAGCGTAATGTTTCCATGTTTTGCTCGTGTTGTAACTTGTATCAGTACTGTATTCTTTTTCATGGCTGAATAATTTTCCACTGCATGGACAACTGCATTTAAAAAAATGCGTTCATCAATTTTTTGCAAATGGCACATCATCCACATACGGGTTTTGCTTAAGCGTATGCTATCAATTTTTTTTGATTGCATGCCTAGGAGTGGCATTCCTGGGACATATTGGTAATTCCAGCTTAACTTGTGAGAAATCACTTGACTGTTTTCCACCGTGCCTGCACCATATTACACTCATTAGGAACGAATGAGGGTTCCAATCTCTCCAGATCCTGACCAACACTTGTTATTTTCTGTCTTGCTTTTTTATTTTAGCCATCCTAGAGAATGGGAAGGAGTATCTCATGCTTTTTTTTAAAAAACTTCTGTTTTTATTAGTGCATCATAGTTTTTCATAATTTGGGGCTCATTTTGACATACTCATGAACACATATAACATAATTTACTCCATTTCAGTCCCCTGTCCTTCCTGCCTCTTTCCTCCTCCCTCCTCTTGCTCTTCCTCCTCTACTCTACTAGTCTTCTTTCTATTAATGTATTTTTTTAATCAATGCCTTATAGTTACACATAAAGGTGGAATTCATTGTGATCTGTTTATCCATGCACATAGCATAATTTGGTCAACTTCATTCCACAGTTCCTCCCTCCCCCGACCCCTAACTACTCCATTGTTCTCCCTTGGATTTTGATGAGATCCACGCCCCTCCCATTTTTAATTCCTTCTTTTTCTCTTGCTTCTACCAATGAGAGAAAACACTCCACCCTTGACTTTCTGAGTCCAGCTCATTTTACTCAGCATGATGATCCCCAGCTCTATCCATTTACTAGCAAATGACATAATTTCTTCCTTCTTTGTGGCTGAGTAAAGCTTTGTTGTCCGTACACATCACATTTTCTATATCCGTTCATCTACTGAGGACAATGGGCTGCTTCCACAACTTGGCTATTGTGAATTGCACTGCTGTAAATATTGACGTAGCTGTATTGCTGCAGCGTGCTGGTTATGATGCTTTCGGGTAAACACAGAGGAGTGGGTCAACAGGGTCAGATGGTAGCTCCGTTTCTAGACTTTTGAGGAGTCTCCATCCTGCTTTCCAAAGTGCTCGAACTAATCTCCAGCCCCTCCAGCAATGTATAAGTGCACCTTCCCTCCATAACCTTGCCAGCAACTGCTATTATTTGTGTTCTTGATGGTGGTTGTTCCACTGGGATTCCACCGGGAGTGAGATGGAATCAGTGTAGTTTTGATTGGCATTTCCCTAATGACTATCCAAGCATCTCTTCATATGCTTCCTGACCATTCCTGTATCTTCTTTGGAGAAATAACAGCTGTTGAACTCATTTGCCCATTTTTTAAATCAGGCTGTCTCTGTTGTTGAGTTGTAAGAGCTCTTTACATATTCTGAATGCTGGACCCAATTGGACATATGATTCATAAATTTTTTCCATTCTGAAGATTGGCTTTTTACTTTCCTGTGGAAGTGTTTTTATGCATATTTTTAATTTGTATAAAATCCAGTTTATCTGGTTTTTGTTTTTTGCTTGTGTTTTTTGTGTCACACTTAAGAAATGGTTGCCAAATTCAAGGTCATGAGTGTTTGGCCTGGGTTTGCTTCTAAGAGCTTTATGGTTTTCACTTGTGCATGTCATTGTTGATACATTTTGGGTGAATTTTTGCACATGGCATGAGGTAAGGGTTCACTGTCTTCATTTTGCTTGTAGATATACAGTTGTCTCTGCATCATTGATCGGAGAATATTTTTCCCCACTGAATGGCCTTGATGCTGTGTGGAAAATCAATTTACCATAGATTTATTAGTTTACTTCTAGGACCTCAGTTCTGTTACCAGTATCATGCTGCTGTGATTTTTTGGATCACTGTAATGTTGTGGTAACTTTGGGAATTAGGACAAGCATGAGTCCCTCAACTTTTTCCTTTGTTTCAAAAATAGTTGGGGTATTTGTGGGCCCTTGTGATCCCCTTTGAATTTTAAGATAAGGTTTCTCATTTCTGAAGAAAAAAAAAGGCAGTTGGAGTTTGGGGAGTTATTGCACTGAATATGCAGATCACTGAGGAGATTACAGCCATCTTAGCAACAGTAAGTCTTCTGACCCATGAAAGAGAATGTCTTTTCCCTTATTCAAATCTCCTTTAATATCTTTCAGAAATATTTTGTCATTTTCAGTATACAAGTCTTACAAAAAGTAAAAGAGGTGTAACCACTTCTAAACTTTTTCCACAAGACCCATGCTACCATGTTTGTAGAGATTAGGCAAAAACATCACAAGAAAGGCAAATACAAATCAATAACCCTTATAAATAGACACGCAGATATCTTCAAAAAAAATAATTGCAAACCAAATCTAGCAGCATGTTAAAAGGAATACACACCATGACCAAGGGACATTGATCACAGGAATTCAAGGATAGTTCAATACACAATAATTCATCACAGTAATACAATTTCAAAATGAAGAAATAAAAGCATGTGGTTATCTCAATTGATGCCAAAAACATTTGACAAAAATCCTTTCATAATAAAGACACTCAAAAACTGGGAGTAGAAGAGAATTCCTGAATCCAATAGAAAGCATTTACCAAAAACCCCACAGCTGATGTGATATTAACTGGTGAAGGACTGAAAGTTTACCCCTGAGGTCAGAAACACTTCTTGCCATTGCTCTTCAACATGCACTAGAAGTAGTAGCCATAGCAATTATGCAAGAAAAAGAAATAAAAGACATCCAAACTTAGAAGGAAGAAATGAAACTTTCTGTACTGTTTTGCTAAGGGTCTCTTAGTAATAAAGTGTTCTCCTTTGTTTTAGATTTGGGTGCTTGAATGACAGCTTCCCCGGTGGTAGGACTCCAGGCTGACAGTTATTTTTTGCCTCAGCACTTGGCAGACATTCTTCTACGGCTCTGGCTTCCGTTAGCATTTGGGAAAAGTTAGCTGTCAGTCAAACCCTCGTTCCCCCAGATCTTCTTTCCTCCTTGGTTGCTTTGTTCTCTTTGTGTCTGGTGTCCCAGAGGATGACCACCAGGGTGTTTGTGCTTCTTAACTGCAAAAGAAAGTAATCAATCACACCAGGACAAATGGGAAGTTTCCCAGAACGGGAGATTGCCAAAGTCGTTCCAGACCTATGGAATGAAAGGAAGAGCTATTAAAATTGTACTTGCTTCTTAACTCAAGGATTTGTCCTTCAGCCAGGTAACCAGACAGCTTTCTTTAAAATCAAGTCCAGACCTGACCAAGGTTGCCCAAATAAGATGAATCCCAGAAGCTGGTGTGGCCATGGCCTCTGGCAGGAAAGGGTGTGGATTTTTCTCTCTGTTACGGCAGTTTTGTGCATAGCTGTGGGATACCCGGTGAAATTTCTCCATCACGTGGCAACTTTCCAGCTCCATTAGCCCTGGGACAATGAGACCATGTGGCCATCACTACCAGAATGACACTTCTGGCAAGGACTTTGACCATCAGTTATTTCTGTGATTCCCAGGGACAAAAATAGGCCACGCAACAGTTATAAAATATTACTCTTCTGGCATGACCTCCAGTTCCCAACTTGTCCCAGGACAAAGGTGCAGAATGGAAGGAGGACTCCCACCTTGGGCGACAGCAGAGCCCCTCCTCCTGCTTTTGGCACACCATAAGGACACGGCTCCTAGGCACGTCCAACCTGGATGCAGGCAGGTGGAGCTCAGAGCTCAGGTCCTTCTGCTGCCCTGGCCAGAACCTGCCATCCCCAAAGCAGTGCTGCTGCCCGTTAGAATTCTTCCTGGTGCTGGTGGAAGTGACATGAAGCACCACTTAGCTCTGCCTATGTGCCTAGAGTGCTAAGTCCCAAAAGGACAGGTCCTTTTGTGATCCTTCATTGACAACTATGGAAGCTGCGTCCCTGAGCAGTCACAGTGTTGGTCAGTGTCAGAACTATTGTCACTGTCCTTTCTCTTTCCATAGACCCACAACCAAGTCTGGATAACAGTCTGGTCACCCTTGGTCTCCTCAGCCTCCCTCAGCCTCCCTCAGCCTCCCTGGGCCTCCTCAGCCTCCCTCCTCCTCCCTCCACCTTCTTACCTTCCTCCTCAGACCCAAGCCGTTCCTTTCTTCTATTTCTCCTCCAAACTAGGCATACTCCTGACACTCATACACGCACTCCTTGCCCAGCTCAGCCACAGAATTGACTGTCCCTTGGGATGAGGGTCGTCTCCTTGCTTTGCAGGGAAAAGCCACCTTGACCTGTACATCGGGTGCCCACATCACCAAGGTGGCGGAGCCGGCTTTGGCCTAAGATCCAGCAAGAGGGCTTTGCAGACAGATGCATCTGCTCCCCGCTTCCAGGTGGACCTTTCCGTAATTTTTTCTCCTTGACTTTAGACCAGTGGTCACCTGGTACCTGCTTTCGGTGGAGCAAAACACAGGCTTTTTAATAATTGTTGGTTTCTGTGAAAACCTGTTCAGGACATGGAGAGAATGTGGGGAACCTCAAAGCTGAAGCAAGTTTGGAGAAGTTGGGGGATGTGGCATGATGTGTCAGGGCAACAGCCTCAGGGGCCCATGGGAGAGGTGATCCATCTCTGTGCATGGGTTTCTCGTCTTTGTGGGGCAGGTGCCCACAGCTGGACCTCAGGCACAGCCTCTGGATGCATAGCAATCATGGCTCATATCAACTGGGCACTTACCATGTGCCCCCTCCTGTGATGACCCGTAACATGGGTTCATTGTTAGGTTTCTGCAGTGAGTTGAATAGAGGCCCCCAAAGGCATGCCCATGTCCTGAGACCCAGTATCAGTCAGCAACCAAAGATTCAAGCACCGCACACTGAAGATACTCAGAAAAAAAAAATCACATCTCCCCGAGCCTGTATAGAAGATTTATTCTTGTCATTATTCCACGAACAAGACACTGTAACATCATGTGCACAGCATTTACATCCCATTAGGTAGTACAAGTCATCTAGAGATGATTTGAAGCATGTGGGATGGGTCGGGGCAGTGGCGTGAGCCTGTAGTTCCTGCTACTCGGAGGTTGAGGCTGGAGCATCGGTGGAGCTAGGAGCTCAGGACCAGCGTGGGTGGCAGAGCGGAATCCCATCTCTCAAAACAATAGCAAGTAGAAGAAAATACATTAAACATAGTCCCTGGAAGGATGTGCCCAGGTTAGAAGCAAATACCATGCTGTTTTACATAGGCGACTTGAGTATCCACGAATTTGGGAGTTCACAGGGGTCCCAACTCCCCAGAAACAGAGGGATGAATGTACTACTAGGAAAAGGGTTTTTGCAGCTGTAATTAAAGATCCTGAGATCATCTGAGTTATCCCGGCGACCTTACCCACAAGGGGCGATGGAGGCACTGGCCCTGCAGAGCTGTGCGGAAGGGGGCGTCGCAGCCACCAGCCTAGGAAACCAGGCTGCGAGCAGCCAGGAGACGCAGAGCTCCTAGAGAAACACCCGGTCTCAGACTTCTGGCGCAAGAACGCCTCCCGCTGTGGTTCTTCATTCCTGGAATTCTCGTCCCCCTCAAAAACCTGGCTGCGCCTTCAGATTCGGGGTGAAGGGGCTGCAAGCCCTGCTGGCGGCTGCCTCTCGCTCCACGCCGCGCCCTAGGGTCACAGCTCAGGTGGTTGGACTGAGCACCGTCCATGTCCTCTGTTAGACGCTGCATGGCGCAGAGAGCACATTTTGCCTCCTGTGCAGCAATCTTGTAGTGAGATGCGTGGCTTAAGGAATATTAAGTAACGTTTGCTGATTTAATGAGTCTGGATGTCTGGCTTGGGGAGGAGGCGTGCCCCTGTGGGATTCCAGCTTTCCCACCAGAGGAGGGAGGGAGGGAGGAGAGAGAGAGAGAGAGAGGAGAGAGAGAGATTGGAAGACGAGGAGGAAACTTGTTCTTCCTCTAAGCCTGCGCAAGAATGGGTTCAGGGGACCCAGAAGCAGAGAGGCGAGGAGCTGTAGCAGAATCATGGCCTCTTGCTGCCCTCTAGTGGAACGATGGTGAATGACTCCCCATCGTTTTCCCTGGTCAGCTCCCACCTCTGCAGAGAATCGGTAAAAAGCGACTCACTTTGGCAGAATAAAGCTATGGAAAGGAATACATTTAATACACAAAAAGTAGGCCATGTATTTTTAGTATAGCACACTGTTCCCAAGTCGTGGTGCAGGGAGCAGCAAGATGAGACAGGAAGGGTGCTGGTGGGACTGGGGCCACCACTATTCTTTGGGTGAGCTTGGGCCGGACTCAGTCTTCTCAGAGCCTCTATTTCCTCTTTTGAAAAGTAGGAATGAGGGCTGGAGCGGTAGCTCAGCGGTTGCGGAGCTTTCCTGGCATGTGTGAGTACACAAGTCAAACCCCAGCACCACGTACATAGCGAAGTGTCCCAGAAATGAAGGTTACATGAAAAACTAAGTAAAAATTGCTTCTCTCTCTCTCTCTCTCTCTCTTTCTCTCTCTCCTACCTCCCCTCTTTCTTTCTTTAAAATAGAAAGAATAGTAGGAATGATAATATCTGCCTCGCATTGCTGTTGGAGTATATAATGCAATGTATAATTCCTGGCGTGTGGTAGTTTCTCAGTAAAGGTTAATACCTTTTGGCTCTCAATGCATTTTGTATGAATGAAATGCAGCCATGGATGTGAAGGAAAATGTCACAGTCTAGAAGAAAACGAACCATAAGTTACATGTCAATAAGTGGAACCAGGTCTAGATGCCGGGGGTGAGGGGGGATCCTGGACTTGGTGTTGGAGCTTTGGAGCTTAAATTCATGAGCTATGACACCAACTGTGACCCGGGCCAAGTCACCTCTCCCCTCTGGACCTCACTTCTTATCAATGAAGCAAAGACCGGATAACAGAGGAATCTAGAAAGCATTTGGCTTCCAGGGACAGAAAACCCAGCAGACGGTAACTTAATCCAGGGGTTGGCAAGTTACGACTCACACGCCAAATCTGGCTTGCCAGCTGCTTCTGTTCAGACCAGGGGCTGGTAATGAGTTTTGGCAATACATGCATTTTTTTAAATGAAAAGAATAAATGATATTTTATGATATGAAAATTATATGAAATTCAGATTTCAGCATCTATAAATATATCCAGCCATGCTCATTAATTCCTACATTGCCTGTGATTGTTTTCCTGATACAATATCAGAGTTGAGTAGCTGTCGCGGAGACCATGTGGCTTGGAAAGCCACTACTATCTGACCCTTCATAGAAAAAGCTTGCTGACCCCTGACTTAAGAGCAAAGATGCTTCATGACCTCACATAACATCCCTGTAGGGCTCGTGGCCTCTGGCCTCTGTCACAGGAGAGCCACCTTGGCTCTGTGGATCACGTCTACACTCAGTCTACCCTGAAGACGGGAAAAGAAGGTTCAGGGGAAAGACGATCTGGCATGGCTTTTACCCAGAAAGAAACTATTTCCCAGAAACCCTGTAAGAGGCCCCCAATCTCATTGGTCATAACTAGATCACATGATGAACCCTGAACCAATCACCAGATGGTGTGATACTGACCTCCTTAGCCCAAAGAGGCTGCAAAGAGTCGACCCTTCCTGAGGTGAAGCGATCTTGGCATTTTACTCACACAAAACTAAGGTACTCTTACTAGGGCAGAAAGGGGGCAGAGGGCACGTGTCAGACAGTCACTAAGGTCCCCTGTGCTACCGGTATCTCCAGTTCCATTTGCATTCTCCACTTAAATCTGAAAGCTTTCTTTCTTTCTTTCTTTCTTTCTTTTTCAAAGAGAGAAGGACAAAGAGAGAGAGAGAGAGACAGAATCAGTTTTTGTTGAGTTTTTCACATGGCTTTCGTTGCTCTGACACTTAGCTGTATTTGTGGTGCTGGGCTTTGAACCCATGTACTTGTGCATGCCAGGCAAGCGCAGTACTCGCCGAGCCACCGCTCCAGCCCCTGAATGCTGTCTTGTTTTCTTGACTTGAATTCTCTCTCTGCAACTCAGGATGTATTTCTGAGCAATTTTATTCATTAAGAATTTGTTTTTCGGGGCTGGAGCCGTGGCTCGGCAGTTTCGGCGCTTGCCCAGCACGTGCAGGTACAGAGTTCAAACCCCAGCACCACGTACACAACGAAGTCTCAGAGCAACGAAAGCCATGTGAAGAATTAAATAAAAATCGATTGTCTCTGTCTCTCTCTCTCTATCACTGTCCCCTCTTTCTTTAAAAAAAAAAAAACGAATTTGTTTTTCTTTTTGGTGTTGGGAATTGAACCCAGGGGCCCTTAACCATTGAGCCACATCCCCGCCCAGCCCTTTTTCATTATTATTATTTTTTTTTGTGAGACAGGGTCTAAGTTGCTTGTGGCCTCGCTAAGTTGCTGAGGCTGGCCTTGAACACATGGTCCTCCTGTCTCAGCCTCCCAAGCCTCTGAGATTACAGGCGTGCTCCACAAAGCCTGGCTCATTCCGGCTTTTTCCCTCCTTCCAGTTGTACTTGGTTTGAGGCACTGTTATTCATGATGTGTCCTTTTGGCCCCCACCTGCTCCCGCAGGTGTGAGAAGGTCAAGCAGCAAGGAGAAGACAGGAGAATTTCCCAGGGTCTTTGGTAGCCAAGTCTGTGCAGGGCAGCGTCAAAAGAGTGTTCACCAGGAAACTTGGGCCAAAACCCGATTGGTCTTTGACAGTGAAGGAGGCATCCTCTTGAGCTAGTGTTCAGTTCTACGTTGCTCTAGAGGAAATCGGAGGACACATTCGGGCAGCGAAGCTGCAGCTGGCTAGAGTCAGAAGCAGGGGCAGAGCTAAGTCCCAAACGGAATGGATTTGCAGGTGAGCTGAAGAGCGATCTCATGAGGACTTACATCTGAGATCACGGGTCTCCTTGTTAGAAAGACAGCGAGTTGTGGTTGTGGACAGGAAAGAAAACATCACAGAAATGGAAGGGAAGGCAAATGAGATTGTGCTGCAAAGGAAAAGGAGGTTTAGATGTGCGCTCCAAACAGAAAGCTGATGGCGGCTTAGCAAGAAACTGCAGAAGGGAGATGGCGCCACCTCCGATGAAAGAGGGATGTCCCTGACCTTTGACCTCTCGTGGATTTGGGTGTGCGTTCCTGATAAAGGATGCTTCTTGAACATTCTGTTCCTGAGGTCTTTTATATGCTAGGGAAATGAATCCAAGTTCTTCCAAACAAGAGGGGCAGGGTCCATTCCCAGCCATCAAAACCCAACAGGAATGAAGCAATGCAACCCCTCTGCACCCCGTTGCTGCATCTGTGGAATGGGAGTGTTGGTGCACATGCACTTCTGTGAGCACCCATCCCTGTTCCCCTCCACGCTGCCTTCCTGGGCCATGGAAACTGGCAAGCGGACATCCGGGTTCTCCAGCGCCTCCGCAGCGAGGCGCAGACCCACAGCCTGGTTGGCACCAATCGGCTGAATTCTTTCAGGACTCAGGTGTGGAAGAGAGCAATGCCATGCGGTGCCCACACCCTAGGAGCCTGATGTTCTGGAAAGCACTCAGGCAGAGGCGTTGGGCCTACTGAGGAGCATGCGAGGCATTTTGCACATTCAGTTCCAAACCTCACGGTGAAGCAGCTGAGGGCTTCCTGTGGACCAGTTTTGCAACCAGCTGGGGCATGCTAGGGACTCTTGTGACTCAGTTGTCCTGGGCTTGGTTCCTTGGTTCACGAGTGGCCTTCAGTGGATCTCTTCTGGCGTGAAATTGCTTGCGGGACTCTGTTGCTTGTAACTGAGGACCTGGGCCTAAACCTGGCACTGAGCTCTAGGCCCATGCCTGGCCCGCCCCTGCTACGCGGCTGACACTGTGGTAGGTGGATGTCTGCGAAGGGGATGGCATGTCCGCTCCGGGTCAGCAAGCACAGGTCTCAGGGCCTGTGGATTTCCCTCCCTTAGACATGAATTCATAGCCCTCTCCACGGGGAGTGAAAAACGGAATCCCGCCAACTCAAGGTCAGCTTCCTGGTCAGGTTTCCTCAAGTTCAGTCAACTAAGGCTTCTGCCCTGTCCCTGTGACCTGCCCTCCTGCATAGGGGCATGGCGGGGAGCACCCAGTTCTCAGCAGGTTCCATCCTACAGGGCGTCCCTTGCTGATGGCTTTGCCTGGTCTCTGCTTCCATCCCCACATCGAGTTCTTCTGCATTCACTGACGTCACACCTGCTGCCATTATGCTCCTTCACCTGGTCCCAAATGTCCCCCTCTCTTCCCAACTGCCAGGCCTCTCCATGTCCCCTAAACTGTTCTCTGCCACTTGCGTCCCTTGGGGTCCCAGCAAACGCTCAGATGCACTTCCCTCTGCTCCAGTTGGGGGAGGGACGTGTCTCGGGCCTGCTTTGCAGCACACCGTCGTAAGGGGGCCTCACCAGGCCCGGGGTGCCCACTGCAGCTTTGCCTGGGCAGGGAGGCACAGGGGCCTCTTTGCTCCAGCCCTGCTCCCCTCAGCCACCTTTTACATCTGAACTTTTATCTCCTTTAGAGCAGGACCATTCCTCTTTCACCATCAAATATTCTTTGCTGCTCTGTGATCTAGAATAAAATCTCTGTTCTGAGGCCACCAGACTCAACTTTTTGTACTCAAAAGCTGTTCTTTGCTGAAGAAAAAGGGCTTGGGCTTTTCAAAGTGTATTTAAGAATTTCTTCATAGTTACAGACAGGCAGCGAGGGGCGATGGAAGCCCAGAAGGCAGGATGAGCTCGTGCCCGAGCCTGGGCTCCAGTCCCAGTTATGCAAGAAGAAAAAGAAACAGATGAAGAAGAAAAGAAAGAAAAGGCCTCCACATGGAGGAGGAATAGCCCTGAGGCGGGAGTGAATTTGGCAGCGTCTTCATCAGCTTTCTCATTGCTGTGACTTGACGAGGACAAGGTGACAGAGGTGGCAGAAGTGGCAGAGGAGGAGATTCTCTGGGGCTCACCGTTTCAGAGGCCTCTGTGCATAGATAGCTATGCACCCCCAGTGGGGCAGAGCATCATGAAGGAAGAGCGTGGTGCAAAAAAGTGGCTCAGGACACAGCCACCAGGAAGCAGAGACCCTCCTCTCACCAAGGACAGAGTGGCCTCAGTGTCCCACCTCCTCCGGCCACACCCCCCCCACCGTTGCCCACCGTTGCCACCCAGTTAACACCTGCCAGGGGCCTCATGCACTGATTGGGTTATGGCTCTGATGGGGATCATTTCACCTCTAAGGCCTCTTGCATTGGCTCATGCATGAGCTTCTGGGGGATGCCTCCGATCTGAACCATAGCACCAGGGTCGAGGAGAAGGAAGCAGCCAATGGGCTTGTTGAATGGGGAGAGCAGGTGAGCCCAGGGATAGGGACCGGTCCAAGTTCCCGTGAGTGGCGTGGACTCAGAGGGTGAGGACGGTGAGGTGCGCACAGTTGTGAACACAACGGGGAAGGACGGAGGGAGGCCGCTGAATGAGTTGGTGGTGATGGGCAGAGGGGAGGAGGAAGATGCCGCAGCATGTGGCTTCCCATGGGGCAGCAGGCCAGTGTTACAGGAGAGACGAGGCCTGTGTTTGCGTGTCTACTTCAGCAGGCAGACCCCTCTCACCTCTCTCACGAGAATGTTCCAGCGCCCTGCAGGTGAGGCACGGAGCACGGACTGGGGTGGCCCTCACTGCTGGACAAATCGGCATGAGCTTGTCCCCTGCAAGCCACTCAGGACCCCTGCAGTCACAGTGGCTCACCCTATGCTGTGCACCCTTTCAAATGCTCCCCCAGTGCCGCAGAGTGTGATCCTTAGCAGGGCCCTCGAGGATGTGTGCTACGAAGGAGGAAGCAAGGTTCAAGGGGTGAGGTGGCATCCCCGAGTCCCACGCCAGAACTGGAACCCAGGATGTGATTTCAGAGCCGAAGCTCACCAACCACTCCGGGATGGTCAGGAACCGTGTAATTTGTCCTCTTTTCAGTGCCTCAAAGTGTGGGAGGCACAGAGGCACTGTGCTGCCCCACAGTAAGCGTTCAGTAAATAATAATACCTTTATTAATACCCAGAAACCGGGCAGGCTATGTCCCTCCTGAGTGTCTAGGGGAAGCAGAAGAAGCAAACTGGGGAGGGGGACTGATGTACATCGATGGCAAGCCACCAAAAGTAACCGGCAGGAAAGAGAGCTCGGGCAGAGAGTGCACGTCTGTTTCTCTTCTCTTGTCACACTAAGACAGCGAAAGAGCGAACAGCAAGAAAGAGCATACGTCTGCCCACGTTCTTCTGGATTTATGTTCTTTTCACTTATTGGAAGGGGAGAGGGGAACAGGACCAAATGTTAAAGGCATGAAAAAAAAATCAAGACAAGAAATGAAGCATAGGAGGAAGGGAACCAGACAGACAGCTATAGGGACATGGACAAACGCCAACGACCCGGGACTTGTTTCAGTGACCGGCAGCCCCGGGACAGAGCTGATTACAGTTGGAGGAGAAGATGGAATGTGGGGAATCGGTGACGTGGGATCATCCAAACTTCAGAGGGAAATTCAGTCCCAGACCCGGGAGGTGGGAAGGCCTGGTCCATGTGCCTGCAGTGACCTTGATTCACCTCCAGAGGGCGATCGACTCCCTGCTCTGGGTGGATGCGGCTCCAGGGCAGGGCGTGGGAAAGTGAGGCGGAGGCTGGACCCACACGCAGGAGGCAGGAGGGAGGTGCAACCCAGGACAGCTGGCGGCCAGTTCAGCCTGACCCAGAGGTGCAGGGACTTGAGGAAAGCCAGCTGGAATCAAGCCCCAAAGGGGTAACCACTAAAAAAAAAAATAAATAAATAAATAAATAAGTGGCTAGTTCGGCCAGATTTACACTTCAATTCAAAGATTCCAGAAGGGAGTTTTGATCAGAAAGTGTTGCCCATGAGAATTGTTTTTGTGGGAATGACAGGCTCTTTAAGAAGGGCATGGAGATAGTTCCCTAAATCAGGGGTGGCGAGCTTGTCTGTAAAGGGACAGCTAGTAAACATCTGGGCTTCCTGGGCTCTTGAACTCTGCTGCCCCTCTGCTGATAAACCCTGTGATTAGCCAGAAACAATCTGTAAATGGATGGGTTCATCTGCGTCCCAGTCGAAGTTTAATTGTGGACAATAAAATTGAATTTCTCTCTCAAGAGAACAAAAAAGACAAGCCACAGCGTGGGAGAAAGTACTTTGCAAAACACATCTGGTAACGGATTGGTATCCACGATATACAAAGAAGTCTTAAAACTCAATAAAACAACATAAAGCTTCGGATCAACGGAGGCGGACAGAAACTTCCCCAGAGAGGAGACGCGGATGGTGGATAAGCACATGAAAGGATGCTCACCCTCACATGGCTTTGCAACTTAGGAATTAAAAAATGAGGAGCCGCTCCCCAGGTAGTAGAAGTGCTGAAATTCAAAACGCACAAGAATGGCTTCCATTTGCCGGTGGCATGGAAGACATTGGATGGCTCTTGCAGAACTAAACTCATCCTTACCAACAATCGAGTTGTCTTGCTCCTCTATCCAGAGGAGTTGAAAACTATACCCACCCAAGACCCACAGTTGATAGCAGTTTATTCATAACTGCTTGGAAATGATGCTCTTCGGTAGGTGAATGAGTTAATAAACTGTGATGTGTGTGGACCATGGAACATCTCTCCCAGCTAAGAAGAAATGGGTGCGTCCTCCCGATTCCTCATGATGGGGATTTACATTCAGTGCGGGTTCCATAGGGTGACACTCAAATCACATCCAAACCCTGGCCATGCCCATAGGTACAAATTCATCTTATATCCACAACAGCCCTGCGACAGACCTTACTGCTGCTCCATGTACTTTATAGTTCGGGAAATGCCACACAGAGAGGCTGTCACCTACCTGAGGCCACATAGAGACAGCAATGGCAGAGATGGCTTTGACCCCCAGGCTCCCAGCACAGGCTTCAGCGTATAGGCACTGCTTCGGATATGTTTGGAAAAAAAGAAAGAAAGGCAGGGTAGAAGTGAATTGTTCTGTGTCCGTACTGGAGGGCAGCACTGGCTGAGACCCAGAGTCGTGTTTTTTCCTACTCCCAGCCAGTGTTGGACACCACGCGGCTGGCCAGGCTTCAGGGGGACAACTGGTCTACCTCACACGCCTTTAATCTTCCTTGGACCAGTGGCTGCGTGGTGCGATTGGTCTGACCCCCATGCTGCCCCCCAGTGCCCAGAAGAAGGGCCAGTGGCTACTTGGGCCACATGTCAGTCACTACAGCAGAATTAGACAAGACAATGCGCAAGGCTTGCTCAAGGGCCTCATGTCCTGTCACCTGGGCACCTGAAGCCATGTCCATGGTCCACTCCTGTGGCTGAACCCACTGTCCTGTCCACTGGCACCTGAAGCCATGTCCATGGTCCACTCCTGTGGCTGAGCCCACTGTGCTGTCCCCTGGGCACCATGAAGCCATGTCCATGGAATCACTCCTGTGGCTGAGCCCACTGCCCTGTCCACTGGGCACCATGAAGCCATGTCCATGGGATCGCTCCTGTGGCTGAGCTCACTGTCCTGTCTACTGGGCACCTGAAGCCATGTCCATGGTCCACTCCTGTGGCTGAGCCCAAAGTCAGAAAGAAGGTAGGGAAGGCACCCCACCCTCCATGCAGCCTGTGGAAGCAGTGGATGGCTGATCACTTGATCCCAGGGTTGCATGGGGCCGGGCCCCCATGGCTATTTCATGGGCAGCAAGGATTCTCATTTAGACCCCTCAATGTACTCTTTTATGTCCACCCACATGATCTGGAGGACCTGGCCTCCAGCTTGGAGGGACCCTTCATCATAAAGAAAAAGAAATTATACTGTCCTTAAAGGGACCAAGTGACTGCAGGGACATCCTTCTGGCCCAAATCAGCTGTCCTTCTGCTGATGGCAAAGAATCCACATGATGGATTTATTTTCACATATCTATTTGTTCTAGATTGATTATAGATTTGTATTAGTTTTAGGTGCCCTTGAGTAGATTTGGAAAATACAAAATAAACCAGGAGTAAGGAGGAGGAGTAGGGGGAGGGAAGAGGGGGAGGAGGAGAAGGGGGAAGGGAGGGGGAAAGGAGGAAGAGGGGGAGGAGGAGGAGAAGGGGGTGAGTGGAGAAGGAGGAGGAGGAGAGGGAAGATGAGGAGTGGGAGGAGGGCGAGGGGGAGGTGACGGCGCCTGCAGGGGGCAGGTAGGGCTCCCAGAAGAGCTGCAGTGGAGCTGAGCCTGGAAGGGAAGCAGATGTCCAGCTGGGGCAGGGGAGGGAAGAGCTGTCCCAGAAGGAGCAGCCTGCGCAAGGCTGAGGGGCAGGGAACAGTCTGTCCTGTCCGTTCCAGCAGCTTCCAGCAGCTTCCAGCAGCTCTGCAGGACTACGCCTCCTCGGCAGCTGGCTGCAGGGTGAGGCCTCAGAGCCCCTCCATCTGGGTTCACATGGGGCTCTGCGGTTTTCTAGCTGGTGTGACCTTGGGCAAGTCAGGTCACCTGCCTGTACCTCCATTCTTCACCTGCACATGGAGTCTTACGCTGGTGCTGAAGATTACATGGGAAAAGACGTGGGAAGTGATCATAGTAGTGGCTGATGCAGAGAGAACTTCGCACACATTGGTAAAGTTTATCACAAGCCTGGGAAACAGCACTGTGGAGCGGAACCAAGCAAGGCACATTGTAATCACGGAGTGACTAATGGGGAGCCGGCAGGGGAGGTGACACATAGCCAGGACCTTATGTTCCACGACCTTATATGTTAATAGTGACTGTGTCCCGCAGGCCCCGTGTCCCCAGTGACTGCCTGTGAACTTGGATTCTGCCTGTGACTCCTTCACCCTCATGCCAGGTGCGGGGGCCAGAGTCAGATACCAAGGTGCCAGCGCCAAAGCAAACCCAGGTGGCATGAGCTGACATCGAGCCGGGCTGTCCTTAGTTTGGACGGAGCAAGGGGGGAAGGGATGGTTTTCTGCAGCCAGGAAATAAAGCCACGGGCAGGCGGGAAAGGTCAGAATGAGGGAGGCCAGGGGTCACGGCAAGACCCAGGCAGGATGATCAGAGCAGCCTCCTGCATGCACAGTCTGCTGCCCTGTTATTTCATTAAAAAATGACTTCCACAGAGTGTTTTCATGTCAAAAGCAATCCCTCACATTCACTCATGGAAGCTGACTCTTTCCCCACCACCCATAGAACCCCTGGCCTCTCCGTGCTCGGCGATACACCGTTGGTCTCTCTTCGTGCCAATCATCGGTAGCGTCATTCTTACTGGCTGTCCAATATTCCATTATGCGGGTATCGGATGCTTTGATTTATTAAGTACTTGCTATTGGGCATTTAGGCAGTTGTGCAGTTTTAATTATTCTAAACTATGATGAGCATCCATTTGCATAAATATTCACTGACATCCTCATTTACCTACCTGGGTTACATTTCTAAAGGTGGAATTACCTGATTAAAGGACGTGTCCGTTTTTAAGCCTTTGACACACAGTGCTAGCAAACCTAAGGGAAACCATACTCCGGGGACAGGTATTCAAGGGGACAGCGCTGACCATTACACACAGGGTCGGGAGCAAAGCTTCACATGTGACAGCAGCTTAATAAACAGGTTGTATTTTGAGCATTATAAATCCAGTCTCTCTCCCAAGCATAGATTCTGTGCTTTGACTCTCGTCTCACATTAGCTCTCCAAGACACAGAGCAAAGAATTATTCATGTAAATGAGAGAAAGCTATGAGATCGAGAAAAGGAAGAGGAACAATCCCTCAGGGAAGTGTGGCATTTAATAACACCCCAGCTCGTTCCACGGCCCTTTCACTGAAATATGGGTGCTAATGGCCAGTGATGAATGTGTCTATTCCAACACGAATTAGAATCTAAATTATTTAAACCACCCCCGGCAAAAGTCGTGTACATGAACGTGTCCAGGCTTAGAGGTAAAAGACGGTGCAGGAAATAACTACTGTACTACCCGACCTCCCAATTAACGACGTAAAATGACCTCTAGGCCATGCACGATCTCCCTCAGTAGCCAGCGTGATCAGCCCAGGGATGCGGTTCAAGACGTGAGGCTGCAAGAATAAAGGAGCATTGGACACAATCTGAGCTGACCCCGCCGGCTTTGATTTTGATTTGAAACTTTTTTTTTCTTCAAATCCTCGGACTAGAGGCCTTGCTTCATTTTGACAGAAAAAGATAATCATGGAAAAACAGGAGGCTTGGTTTGTCTTACAATGGTTTCTGTGTTAAGCCACACAAATGAAAGTCACGTTAAACTGGATTTATTCATCCCTGACATCAAAGAAAGGAGACGGACGGAGAAAAAAAATGTACTAAAACACGCAAAAATAATTTTTCTATAAAGCCTGACATTTATGAATAAGATTCAAAGAAATGCCATAAAATTAATCTGGGGATTACAGGAATTTGAAATGCATGGGAAGAACACAGGGATAAAGAGGAGGAGACAAAGCATGTGTTGAGGTTCTGAAGTCTCTTCTCATTTAACAATAAATATTTTCAAAGACAACAAGGTTCTCTCGATTATTAGCAATTCATTTTTTTCCACCAGCCACATTCCATTTTAATCATATGCAATATATGGACAATCCTCTTTAGGATTACCTGACAAAATTGCAAAGGGAAAAATATTAAGATTGTACGACGGTCTCAAAGCGGATTTACAGACCCGAGCGTCCAGCAGCACATGGAAATGAGGGAGGAAAAGGGGAAAGGAAGTTGGCGGTTTCCCCCTGGAGGCTGCCGAGTTCATTTCAATTTGCTTACAGGCTGCTTGGTAAGGGACAGAAGGGTCATGGGAAACTGTGCCCCTGAGATCGTCGCTTAGAAGAGGGTAAGTTGCGGATTCACTCTCAGCCTCGGTTTCTCGTTGGTAAACGGGAGAATCCAACGGTACCTCCCCAGGTGGAAGAAGGTGAAGATTTCCTGAGATCATGGAATTTGAGCGCTGGTGGGTCACAAGGTAGGAACTCATCTAAAAAAAAACAAAAGGCCATTTCTGTTGACTTTGAAGATGGTGAAAAAGATTCTCAAAGTGCGTGTGATGAAGATCATCAAGAAAGTCCAATACCTTTTTCTCCACCTCATCCTAAAAGTAAAAATTTGAAGACCACCCATGCCAATACTAAGCACAATCAGGCTGGAGTGGTGGCTTGGTGGTTACGGCACTTGCCCTGCATGCGCAAGTACACGGGTTCAAACCCCGGCACCCACATACACAACTAAGTGTCAGAGCAACAGGGGTCATGTGAAAAACTCAATAAAAATTGTTTCTCTCTCTCTCTCACTATCCTTCTCTCTTTGAGAAAAAAAAATAGAAGGCTGTCTGGGTACAGAATTTGATCCTCTGGTTTTTCCTCTTAGTGCCTTCAACAGATTGGGTGAGGCTCACCCACATTACAGGGATAATCTACTAGAAGTCTACTGATTGAAATGGTAATCCCGTCTTTAAAAGAACTCCACAGCAATATCTAGATTGGTGTTTGAGCAAGCAGCTGGACTGACAGCCTACTGGATTGACATGTCAAATTAGTAAGAATGTGACCTAGCTCTCCTGGTTTGGGAAGCATGAAACGGGGTGATATATGTACTGACCGGCAGACCTCACGGCACCCTGGTAGACTCAGTGTCTTCAGTGCTTATGGATGAAGCTGCCTAAGGAGGAAACCGTCCATTGGTGTTAGCTTCGGTGATCCAGTGACAGAACCAATAACCTGGGTCATTTGTCAGCATCTAAACGTGTGCTGTCCAAGATGACAGCCACCAGAGAGACGTGGCTGCTGTCACTTGTGTGTGACTAGTGTGGCTAAAATTTAAGTTGAGAAACTAAAGCAGGGGGGCTGGAGCGGTGGCTCGGCGGTTACGGCACTTGCCTGGTGTGCGTGAGGACGCGAGTTCGAGCCCCAGCACCATGTACACAGCAAAGACTCAGAGCAACGAAAGCCATGTGAAAAGCTAAAGAAAAAATTGATTCTTTGTCTCTCTCTCACTGTCCCTCTCTCTTTAAAAAAAAAAAAAACTAAAGCAGGGTGGGTGAATTTTCAATACTGAAATAACCTGGGTGCCCAAATACATTTGGCTACATAAAATAGGCCCCCCAAATTAATTTCACCTGTTAGTTTGACTGCTGTCAAAATTTCTCAAATATGGCAACATCTGAGAGAATTTTAAATGGCACGTGGCTCACATCATATTCTTTTCTTCTTTTCAGTACTAGAGATTGAACCCAGGGGTGCTCTACTACTGAGCTACATTCTCAGTTCCCACACCTGCTGATATATTTTTTTTAACTGACTCATGGTCTCACTAAATTGTTGGGGCTGGCCTTCAACTTGCAATCCTCCTGCCTCAGCCTCCCAGGAAACTGGGATTTCATACGCCACTGCGTCCAGCTCTTCCATCGTGATGGTGCTGGACAGGGTTCCCAGTGCTGTGTCCTCCCCAAGGCACACAGCCTCGCCTGTGGACACAAACCCTCTTCAGGGTGTGCTGGGGAGGACAGACGCTGCGTCCCTCTGTCACAGTTTCAGTGAGTCTGCCCATAGTCTTTAAAAACAAACAAAACAACATACGAGGGGAAAAAGGGTACACTAAACTTCATCAAAACAAGATCCTTGCTTATCAAAGGACACACTTAAGAGAGTAAAAAGATAAAGTACAGATTTGGAAAAGATCACTGCAATTCATTTACCCAATAAAGGACTTACATCTGGGATTTTGTTTTTAACTGCTGCAAATTATAAGAATAAGGTTGTCTGAGTCAGTCTTTTTTTTTTCTGCTGTGACTAAAAGGCCCTACAAGAACAATTTTAAGGAGGAAGTTTATTTGGGGGCTCACGATTTCAAGGGTCTTAGACCATAGCAGGCCAGCTCCATTCTCCGGGGCTGGAGGTGAGGCTGGAGGTGAGGGCTGGAGGTGAGGCTCAACATCACCGCTCCAGGGAGCAGAGATACAGAATCTACACCCCAAAGCACCCCCAGTGACCACCTCCCTGGCTTGATTCTTACACGATCTAAACGCGGTTCTACCGCAGCGCACCCCACAAATAGGTGCCGTTATCATGTGTCGATCAAAACAAATATAAATAAAACAAGAAGTGTTATAGATGTGAACGATTTAGAAGAGAGGATGTTCATTTGGCCAACCAAGGCATGAAAGTGCAAATTGAAACCTAAGGGCTGAAATGACAATGACAGAAAATGCCAAAGGGTGACAAAGGCCGCTGAATGCCTCGTGCCCTGCGAGGGGAGTAAATTGCTTCATCTCTCTTTTCCCTCCCTTCCTCCCCTCTTCCGAAAAAAGCAGTAAAATGTATCTTTCACTTTCAAAGCCCGCGTTTCAAAATGTATAAAATAATGAGGCCGAGAGAAGAGGACCCCGGCCTCGCTGCACACTGGAAGGAATCCTGGGCAGCTAATTGAGCCGCAGGGAGACAGCAGGATTGCAAACACGGTGAGCTTCAAAAACGACAAAATACAGCGCCTGACCTTTCCCAGGCAAACTGCAGGGCGTTCTTTGAGGCCTGGACCCGGAGGGACCCTGCGGGGAGCTTTGGTGAGAGCAGGTGGGAGTCAGGGGAGGGGGCTCCGTGCACATTAAGTCATGAAACAGCTTCCTTCAGGGAAAGTGGGTCTGTCACCAAGGCGCCTGCAGAATTCCACGAGATCGCTGATCACTGGAAATTTGCAAAGCTTTCTGTTCCAGCCTTTGATGTCACACTCTGCCCTACGTCTGTGCAGGGAGAGTTATTCTGGGCAGGCGTCTGCGTTTGAAGTTTCTCAGCGAGTCACGTTCTGCACGAGGCTCCGCTCCCGAGGCAGCTTCTGATCAGAGAAAGGAGCATGATTGTTATTAACATAAAGCCCGGGAACCCTGGAAGCAGCTGCTCCAGGATCCTCCCTCCCAGGCTCCTCCTCTCCCAAGGACGCTCACCCTCTCCTCCTCGCCCCAATGCTGGGGATTGGCCCTGCTTGCCTTTCTCCCCTGCAAGTGTTCTGCCTTTATGTTCCTGACCTATTTTGAGTCCATTCTGGTAAGATCCGCAGTTCCTTTCTCTTTTTTGCCCATGGAAATTCTGATCACTGCAGCGCATCTCCTTCAGTTGATGTGCTTTTGCGTCCTTCCTGCCAATCAGTTGAGCATCCGTGTGATTCCATGTATGGGTTCCCTGTTCTGTTCCTTTGGTCCCTGCCCCTCTACCCCTCTTCCTCACCACACAGTCTTTTTTTCTCTTCCTTCCTTCCTTCCTTCCTTTCTCTCTTCTTCTTCTTCT